>JAUTDX010004813.1:0-46224 GCA_030844895.1 Ambrosia x helenae | reverse complement strand
TTGTTTGGAGTTTGGTTAATTTGCTTGCAACCTAAGGTGAGTTTCACTACACTTTTCTCAAAGGCAGCTCTCGGGTTGAGACGACTTACAAAACGTTTTCTATTCCAGTTTGGGACTACTCTTACAACTCAGGTTTTGGACTTCTTGTGTGGGTCGGATTTTGGACTCCTTGGTGTGGGTCGGGTTTTACGATTCATTGTGTGGATCATGCTTTATCAGTTTATAACTTTAACTGTCCTTGTAAGCTAAACACACTCTATCACTGAAAGTCCTTACTATATTGGGTTAATCGCTGGAGGCGAACGAGGTATTAGTTGATATGACTATAGGTTGTGCAGCAACCTCATGCTTGAGGTGCTTGTGTCACGGGCATGAACTTCTGACCACATCTTTCTTACTAGTGTTTGATAGACACTAGTACTAAGGCAGTTTACGTATGTTAACACTTTACTGAAGGTTTCCAATTATCACATGTTTAGTTACAATGAGTGGCCTAGCTACCCCTGACAAGCTTAAACTGTTGACACTTTAAACATTTGGGTTTTGACAACTTTATACCTGTTATCCAAACTGTGAACTCATCGACTTTATGTTCACACACGCTAGCAATGCTTTTGCAGGTCTCTAGGTTTGGAGCACGACTAGAGCAAGCATCATATTGTGTCCTTGGGGATATGAACACTTTAATATTTGAACTTTTAAATTTGTTTTTGGGCGCGTTGTTTTGCGCAGATGTTATGTTGAACTGTTTTTCTTTATTTACGCTTCCGCAACTACTTTTAAAATTTTGGTTAAACTATGAAACTTATTTTACAACAACGAACTAAATGGTTTGGGCATTTAGAGTCGTTCATGAGACTTATGCTATGGGATCCTGGTTTGTCATGCGCCTCGCGGTAAAACCCCGCAGTGAAAATTTGAGGTGTGACATGAAGTCTTTTCAGACATGCACAAATACTCGTTGTATTCGTCCGGTGTGTTACCGTGTGCAAGTTTTTTAATGGGAGAAGTGATTTTTGAATAGCTGTAAAACTTTTATTCATCCTTCCATCATAACCCTTTTGAAACATGGATTTTGTCATTTGAAAAGATAATTTGTGAAAGTGAGAAATTTGGTACGAGAGAATGGTGTGAAGTATGATATGAAATGCTGTGAAATTTAGTGTTTTATATAATGTTTAAAATAATTTTAAAATGTATTTTTTTTTAATTTAATGTTAACGGTCAAATGACCGTTTGAGGAGAAAGAGCCCTAAGCCGAGTGATCCTAAGGGAAGCCCCTTTTCAAGCCGTTTTTTTGTAGCCCCATGCCACAGCCCGGTGTAGCCCCCTTGGCTTCTGAAGCCCATCACACTAGCCGCATGTGCCCCGTTTTTTTTTGAATGACCAACGACATTCACCAAGAACATTCTTCGAGTCTCTACTCAGTTAAATCAGGACCCTTCCACCCTGCATAGCCAGCATGTAAAGGAGCTCTTGGTTTCACCAAGTCCAACCAGTTCTGGGGAAAACTCGACTATCCACCCGCCAAAAGCACAACAATGGAATAATCGGTAAAACCTGACACTCTCAAGAATCGAACCGATGACCTTTTAATCATGGTCTTCTATCATTGAGCCTCAAACAATTCCATCACAAACGGTTGGTTCCGCATGTGCCCCCGTGGTCTTTTATATCTCAACTTAAATTAAATTACAGAGAATAATATAATCTATATAGATATATAAAAGAAAAGACCTTTGCTGACGTGGCGTGCAATGGAGGCCTCAACCTTATGCCACGTGGCATCATAATGGAGAGTTTTTTGGTGTGTTTAAATTGTTTCCTTTTTTATTAAATTGAGTTATTTTAGGAAAAAAAAATTTAAAAATAAATTTAAAATTTTCTCTCTCATATTTCCTCCCATAACTTTTAAACGTTTATATCTTTATATACGGGATTTTTTAAAGAAAAAAATTACACCAAATTAACGAGCGTTTTATTATCTTTCCAACAGTACCATAGTGCTATATAAAAAACGGAGAAAAAATCGACTATTTTTGTGGGGTTTCGTTCATACAGGAAAAAAACACACAAAGTGTTCATGTTATCACGTAAAAATAGATTTTTGTGGGAATATGAGTTATTACTGATTAGAATACTATAAACATGCAATGATTGGAAGATTTTGTGGTTAGTTAACTTGAGCCATTTGTAATAGGTTATCACGTAAAATTAGATTTATCAACCCCGGGACCTCCCGGGTAATCAGCTATAATAATATAAAACTATAACTTGAAATCCAATAAATAGCGTGGACCCCAAGAGAAAGAAAATAGAATAAAACGCCTACACTTCTGCCATTTGGCGCAACGTTTCTTCCTCAACTCTATTTCTCCCTGTGCCGGTACTGCTTCTGTCTCTCTCTCTCTTCCTATGCATACATGCTACAATATTTCATCTTATGCTACCGTTTTTTAGTAATGCTTTGATACTTGATCGTTGTGGAATTTATATTTTTATGCTATCAATTAGGGAATTCATTTATTATTTGTTGAACATACAGAGGAGACAATCATATGATATGGTTGATAAGTTCATTGTTGATTGATATATCGTATTGAAGTTATCGAATCCGTTTGTTGCGGTTTCAAAATTATTCATTTGATTACACAAATAAAAAAAAAAAACCGTATGTTTCTAACACCTATTCAATCGACTCTAGTCATATATGCTCAATTGTGTTGCTGTACTAGAATCAGCAAAAAATAAAATTTTGAGAAATGCATTGAATGTAGATGAAATGCTTAAAAAGTTTATTTGTATTTATATTTATATAATTAATGCTAAAAAATGCATAATATCATATCATATGGTTTTTTTTGTTAAATATTTTGCTTTCTAATATATATATATATATATGAGATGATATTGTCACAAATTCTATGGTATATGCAATACTGAATTTAAAACAAGTTATCTTCAGTTAGTGTGACACTATAGGCAAATGTATGCTTGTTTATTTGTATTCGGGAGCCTGAAGTTCTATCGCGATTCTCTTTAGATTTCTAATAGGCGATTGTATGCGTGTTAATAAAACATTGGTCGGTTTAATACTTGAGTTGTGTATCTAGATGTTTATGTATGTAAAACAGTAAAAGTGTGCATTTATACATATAATTACACTTATATGCAAAGTGTTGCTATGCAAAATATAGTATTATCAACCATGTATGTTAAGTGCTTACAATTGGCTGCTTTTCTGTAAATTAGCAGTTTAACAATTGCAGACACTCAACAGAATGACTGGTGGAGATGACAACTTGCCAAGAGATGCAAAGACTATTATTGCCCTGCTGAAATCAGTCGGCGTTGACAATTATGAACCTCGCGTTGTTCGCCAGTTTCTAGAACTGTATTATCGTAATGCTGTTGATTTACTAATGGATGCAAAAACCTACTCGAACCATGCTGGGAAGGCTCGTGTTGAACATGCTGATGTTATGCTTGCTATCAAGGCTAAAAGCTATTTCAGCTTCACTGGCCCTCCTCTACCTGAGGTGTCTTAAATCCCAATTTCTTGTCATAGTTGTTATTATATTAGTTTCTTGTTGCGAAATGAACTCATATTATATGTGCGTTATATAGGTAAAAAATGCAGCAATGAAGGTGAATAGTAAACCGATTCCAAGGGCACCGACTTGTGGGCTGTGTCTTCCTCCAGAGTGGGACACAGTGATTGCTTCAAACTACTGGATTAAGATCCAAAATAACCACATAAGTGAAGCGGTTGAAGAACAAGAGGTGAAAATGATGATGGTGAAATCGCTGATAATCCACCAAAAGGACAAGTTCGTTTTCCTAAAACATTGCAACAACGGAGGACCAACTTGCTGCCAGAACCCGTCACGGTGTCATTTCCCCTTGGTTTGAACCGCCGAAGGTAATGTTGACCAGATAAGCGTACATTAAGCTTATGTCTACCAACTTGAATAGATGCAAATTTGGATTGGTAAATGGTTTTTTTTTATATACTTTTTGTTTCTTCAAAAGGGGTAATCGCCCATTTGATGTTTTCCGCAGTCTTAACAATTTAAGATCAAACGTAGTAACTAGTAGCAGTTGTTGACTGTAGCGTGTGCAGAAAACTGATTAGTCTAACTAGAACCGAAATTCTAGTCATATCAAATGAAATCGATGGTTCAGTTTTAGTCTATTTGGTAACTGCAAATATCGGTTCAGTGACACACATGACACATTTACCTAACCAAATTGAACTGCTTATTGTATTTTTTTAGACTAGTATCACTGAGTGAGAATGCATGATTTCAATATGTATAAAGGCATGATTATGTAACAAATTTGTTGAAATCTTTGAAGTTCGTCATATAATGCTAGGTGACAGATTACCAGATTTCAATATGTATCAAGGCATCAGTATGTATTACTATACAAGCTCATCAAAAGGTTGTAAATTGATTGAGATGTGGAAATTTCAACTCATTTAAAACTTAAAGCGTCGCATTGCGTTATGGTCTCTGAGTTCATCACTAACGGGTGAAATCGATCATTTAAAAAATTTAGTTAAACAGGTAATAGGACATATGCTTGAAAGTTGTCTAAATTGTATTTTTGATGCCTACAGCCCCCTAAAATGTACTATAAAGAAAAAAATAGTTTATTATCGTTGTAGTAAACATATGTTTAGTAGAAGAAGACAATTTCAGCTTATTCACTTATAGATACACTATGATTTATCTTTAAACATGTCAAATAACAAACAAGGAAACAAGCGGGTTCAAAGTTACCCAAAATCTCTTTTTAATGCCTAAAATCTTCAAAATCGTTTCTACTAATCGAGTAAGATATAGTATTGTAAAAGGTTATTTGAGGACAAGCTCAATCTGTTTACGCGTGAAAAAACATACAAAAAGTATACACCATTTCATGTGAGTTCAAAATGGAATTGGAGCATCTAAAAACAGTGAACCCAAACTAAACTGGTAAATGGTACCATTCGCATATTACTGTAATCGAATATAAGCTAATCTGTATACCGAATACCATACCTGTTATGGTTTGTTCGTACTGGTATGATACGGGTATCATTGAAAATACCGATGAATATTGAAACAAAAATCGTTAAAAAAACATATATGGGTACTGTTATTGTTGGTGTTCCGTCGGTACTGAAGTGTTATTGTAAAATAAACTCTTTCACCAAGTAATTACACATTTACACATAGTAATTTTCGGTTCAAATTATTGTCAGTGAGCTGGACCTGGGAATGGGGATGTCGTAAAAACATGTAGTAGTGCAACTCTAACATTTCATTATATGTAATCTTAATTCAAAGGTTGATGTAAAGTGGTTAACAGAAGCCCAAATAGTTGAGCCCACTTCGCAGCCCAGAATATATCTATACTATAATTATAAAGCATGAGGGAGGGATTCCCAACAAAATTAAGTAATTACAAGTTTGTATGCATATGATACAATACATAAATAAAGAAGCAAGGGGGCAAAATTGTCTTTTTACATGAACATTAAATTAATCATGTAATAAAGTTAAATGAGTAATGATATATATTAGAGCATGTTTGGCTCTCCTTATTTTCACCTACTTATAACTTATTACTTTTCCAAAAAAGTTAATAAGTTAAATGAAGTGTTTGGGAAAGTGACTTTTAACTTCTACTTATATGAGTTTTTATAACTAGGAAATGAGTTTTTGATAAGTAAGGGAGGTGTAACTTTTCAAAACTACTTATAACTTTTTGTGAAAAGTCATAAGTAGCTCCCAAAAAGTTTACCCAAACACCCTCTAAATTAGATAGAATTTCTAAAGCTTTGTTTTAATAAGGACTATATAACTATATTATCTTATAGAGAAAACAACTAAAACGGTGTATTCATAATTACAGACAATAAAACTAATCATAATATTTTTTTAGGTTGTACACAAAAAGGAATGAATAATATTTAATCAAACTAGAAAATAAATAGAAATATGAGATTTTGTGAAGTGTTGTACAACAATTTAACAATCTTGTATCGATATGGTACTATATTATCTTATAGAGAAATAAATAAAAAAAATAATAATCATGACTATAATCTTTGTATTTATAATTATGGACAACTAGGTTAGAGTCCCGTGTGTACACACGGTATATCCCCAAGTAAAATGACAAAATTCTATAAAATTGTAGTATACAAGTTTTTTCCCTCAACACACTGGCCTAGCACAATAAAATGGCTGCAATAGCCATTGTAGATGTAAGAACCGTAATTACCATGCCTGAATTTATGGAATTGTTAAGCCCATTCATGGGGAGCTTTCTTACATTTTTTGCAATCTGTGAACCCCGAATCCGCTTCAAACAGTTAGTTTCCTCACACGAATCACATATTTGTGGGTCCTTCCAGTCATTTGAAACTTTATTTGAGCCATATTTTTGTGTCAACGTAACATATATTTTAATAGACAATAAAATATATTCATGTAAGATGTCCACTGAGGCTTGAAGCATAACTTATTAATCAAAACCCAAAACTATCTCTACAACTAAAAATCCTAAGTTTCAAACCAAAGAGCAATAAGTACAACTAACTTGTATAATAAGGGTTAAAGTACACACCTTTCCATGAATAAGCCCCCATAAATTACATTGCAAACTTATGATATGATCACTGACACATTTCCTGAAAGAAAATAAACTTAATTTTCGTAAGCGTCATCATTAAAGATCTCAACAAAACAATGACAGGCGGCGCAATGGTCCGAGTATTGTACAAATTGCAGTGGCGACATTTCTGCCCGATTATATGAAATATAACTTCTGAGGTGCCGTTGCAGTCGTTACACAGGATCCAAACCTTCTTTTGCCTGTAATCTTCCGGCATGGCAGTAGCTTCAATCTGGGAGATAAACAAATGGAAATTACAGAAGTAAAGAACAATTAATAAATCATATTTACAACCAGTTGATAACTACAAGAAGAAATCACATAAAAAGATTATTAAAAATTGGATACAGAAAGGAAAATCATGTGAATTGCCAGTTTGACTAAATCCATCACCAAATTGGCCATTATAAATATTTTTTAAAATTTATCAATTGCCCAAACTTGTTTACTAAAATAGCCATCTAGCTTTTTCTGATCAGCATAAACGTAGTCCCGCTGTCATTCAGCTACAGTTTTTAGAGCACACTTCTTTTTTAACGGCTCACAGCTGTGGTTAAGATAGCCAATTCGCAATTGCTTGAGTAGTGGAGGCCCCTTATGTTGTAGAAACATTCCTCCTTATCCACATAGCCTGAGTTTAAATACCCATTTTCTGCTATAAACGCCTCTTCTATTGCCATATGAAAATCATCTGGCTTGGAGCCATATAATTTAGTCTGTCCCTGAAAACTGAGCAAATAATTAGTTAATTATAAGTCTTTATGTCTCATTTAAGACATAACTCATAGACACAATCGTATTATAATAAGCATTAAAGGACACACTACACACACCTTTCCATGTAGTCCAAAAACGGAAATATCATCCCATCCTTTATCCATCCATAAACCTGACACAAAAGCCACATAAATTAGACCATAAATTACATTACAAAAGTATGACGGTTTTTTTTTAACGGCAAATGTTACACTTATTATACTGTTACACCAATAATTATAAATTACACAAATCCTCATATATATATAATAATAATAATAATAAAAGTATGACATGTTTACTAACACATTCCATAAAATAAACATAAACTCAATTTCCATACCCTTTGACCTCTCTTTGAATACCCATAAAACATGACACAAAGCGTCCCCGGAACACAAGCCTTGAGTACAGCATCCGGGGCTTCCCGTATCGGGTCAATCACGATAGCGGGTCAAGCCGGGAACCTATTTCGAACCTTTGGCCCAAACAAAATCTCCCTTAAGACTGGATCTCGATCTATAATGACTTGAAGCTTGTAACCAAAATTCCTCTTGAAAGTATGCAACACTAATAAAAAACAAAAGAAACACACATAAACCTACTTACCAGGAGTAAACATAAATATATAAATTAAATAATAGAAGGATTACCATTCAAAGAGTATTCAACTAAAATAATACTCACACGGTATAAGAAAAACATCAAATTCGTAAAACTTTAATATGCATCTGGACACTAACATTCCCTCTGCTATGAAGCCCATACAGCCTCACATCAAAACTACGCCTCGATAAACTCCCATACCCATCTCTCACATCTCGAACTATGTATACGAAACGACATCAGTTTAAAAGAAACGAACTCACGATGGCTGCAACACAGTCAAAGAAAGTTTGAGTTAGATTTTAGTTAAAAAAAAAGATGATCAAGAGCACAAGGGTATTAAAGATTCACAGTAAATGTTGCCTCACTTGTGGTCTTTGGAGAAGGATCATGCTAAATCCACATCTATGCATAAGAAAAAATAATAAACAAAAATGCATAATCAATAAACAGTAATCAAAACAGAGAATGGATTGCTAACCTGGGTTTGAAGCCGCATCTCCTTATTTGTTATTGATTGTAGGTTTTGTAATGGGTCTTCTTGTTCTTGCATGTGACTCGAGTCTTTGTCGCATTGGAATCCATTTCAAAATTCTATGAAGTTTAAAAATGTTGATTGCTTTTTGAAAAATGAATAAAAGATAACTAACAACAGAAGATATATTTTTTCTTAGAAAACAAATTTGTAATATATAGTAAAACAGATAGCCGTGTATCTACAGATACACAAATGCTATGAGAAAAGTTGTAAGAATCAAGGATCTGCATCAACTCAAACTAAGAACATAATACACACAAATCCAAATAATTCGACTAATTGTTCTTCAAATTAAAACAAAAAGTTTTCTATGTGAACTTTGATTATCGATTTACAACCAAAATAAGATGATGACTATGAACCTTTTCTAATTACTCAACCCGTTTGACCAGAATCTTAGGTTTAATCTTTGAGCTTAACAGTTTGACCCGTTAGAGATAACGCATAAACTAAACCAACAGATTAACATGTATTTAATAAAATTATAAACTTTAAAAAGAATGGTTTGGTTGTACTTGTTAAACCATAAACTAAACAACTCAATCTACCTTTTTACATTGTTTAATCATGGCTCTAGCTAAACCCACCACCAGCATCATGATTCAAAGATATTATAATTATTAAAAAGTGGTTCAAATGAAAAAAAAAATTAAAGTCTGCTGCAATAGTACATCACTTAATAAATTTGTATGGTAGTTCATACTTTGGTTGGATAGACTGAATCTGCCAAGATCCACATCCTTAATTGCTAAACGTGTTACTCATATAACAAAAGTTGAATGAATATAAATTGTAGCTAGATCATCATTCAGAAGGAAACTGAAACCATACTATGTTAGGGTTTGAAAACGACGGGTTAAAAAAGTAAGTTGGATGAAACACATAACACAATCAAAATCAAAACCGACAAATGAATCTATACATATATTCGAACATTATACCTATATTAGGAACCAAAATCAAACCTGATTAATGAATATTTACGTATAATCGAACATATACATGTCTTAGGAACCAAAATCAAAACCGATTAATGAATATGAACATATAATAGAACATTATACCTGTATTATGAACGAAAAAGATCTGGAACGACAAAGATGGAAGATGCCAAGAGTTAGGAATTTAATCTTTGAGAAATGGTGATACATATTTGGGAGAGGGAGACACAATAGCTAGGGTGAGGACAATGGAAGATGCAGATGAGGAACATAGCGGCGCGTCTAGGTGAAACAAAAAAAAAGTAAAAGCGGTTTTATATGTAGGGGTTGGATGTTAAATGGGTCAAGTTAGGGGCTCCATATTTGAGTTGGAGCATAGGTGGACACTCTTAAAAGCCTCCATTCAACCCAAGTTAACCTTAATTATTATATAGATAGATATAACTAAACCTAATAACTAAGTTCAATTGAAAGTAATGAAATCTAATTAGAAAATAATAGAAATATGAGATTATGTGAAGCATGTATTTATTGAAACCATAAAAGCTATCTCAACCATGAATGCTTATTGATCATCCCCTTTTTTTTTTTTGAACGGCAAATTTCCACTCCTTGTGGGACTTGAACCCATGACCTCCCCTTAGGTGTTCCTAGAAGCTTTGCTTCTACCATTGGGCCACCAACCCCAATGGTAACTGTTGCAACTGATCATTTCCTTGATTAGTTCCTTTTGAGTAACTCTTGTAACGGATAGATTATTTAAAACTATATTAATGTTCACATTCAATGAAATTGATGTCTCAATGTAATGCAAGTTAATCATTCTTCAAACTATATATATCTCTTCATAAGATACACGTACTAATATCTCCCTCATGACCACTACAAAGTACAAACCTTCTTCGTAACTTGTGAACCGTGGTCACCCTATTGTGTTTGCCACCAACGAGAGACGCAACCATCGTGATGTCTTTTTTAAGCATATTAGAGGTATCAATGGATGTGTAGTGAACATGTCTATACAGTAAATCACCACCAACCCCTGGCTTATCGTTACTCACCAAGGTATTAGTTTAGTTATATTGAGTTATTTGCCAATGATCTCCAGCTCAGCTGGTTTGAGGTAGGGTGGGTTTTCCCTTAGGGGTTCCCATTCTGGGGGGAGGTCACAGGTTCGATTCACGCACACCACAAAAAAATTCCCCGTGACGGATTGAGCTTAGTCAAGGAGGACACCGGTGTGTGGGTAGGGTTTCGAACTTGGGACCAATAGGTTAGGGTTGTACAAGGATTTCCATTGATCTAAACCTTTCAAAAAAAAAAGTTATATTGAGTTATTTAGGAAAAAAATATGATCTTGGATTTTAATAGAAGCTTTAATTAATGATTCTTATTTGGGTTAAATATGTACTGACCTTTTAACATTTATGTTTATATTTTCTTTTCATATAACCATGAAAAAAAGAAGTTTACCTATAAACACTAGATTTTCTTTTTTTGAGTAAATAGTTATGATCATGTACAAATTTGATATAAACTTTTTAGTGTAATTAAATAAGTACATAACGTTAGATAGATATAAGAAGGTAATTTAATTACAGTACACTTATGTATAAGTTGTTATACCGAGAAGGTAAAAACTCCAACCTGTCGCCAAATGCGGTATACAAGTGGGACCTGCACTATGCGCAAACTATGCGTAAAACCGCTTCTTTTTCCGGTTCCGAAACTGGTTAGCTTTAGAACTAGACAACCCCATCGGGAGCCAAGAGAATGAAGCTTCGGTTTTACTTTCTTTCTTTATATTGGATGTTTATAAACTTATTACTAAAATACAAAGATTTTCATTAAAAAACACAACTTTTTGATGTCTAGAATAATACTATGTCTATGAATTGTTTAAAGGAATTTATAAATTGTTAAGCCTAAGATTTCATAAATTTTATTAATTGTTGTCGTGAAGGTTGGATAAATGACATAATAATTCTAAATTAGTGATAGACTAAAGAAGGTTATTTATAATACAGATACTTATGTATAAATTTATTTATATACAACTTGTTGATGTCTAGAATAGTACTATGTCTATGAAAATATTTGACATATATCCACCATAATGATACTACTAATCTAAAACCTTCTTGCTAAAAAAAATATAATAAACTTTTGTTAAAATATTATACGAAAAGTAAACTACCATAAACGAGTACCGCAATGTAAAGTGTCTCACCCGCCGCATCGCGCGGGCATCTTACTAGTATAACTATATGAAGTAGCAAACTAATGTTTAATTAATGAAAGAATAATAAAAAGGCATATACGGAATGTAATGCTCAATCATAACAAAAACGAAAATACTTCATCGCACTCAAAGCAAACTAACAGAATTCACAAAACAAAACAAAAAAGCAAAAAATATAACTCAAACCAATGCTAACATGTGAAAAGAACTCGACCGAGAGTAATTTGAAGATACAGTATCTCTTGTTTCCAATGTGTTACAAAGTTCGTTGAAATGTAACACTTGATGTCATGTTAGTGTTCATACAAGGCATCATTTTAAGAATTATTCAAAGGGAGTGACTGGTGTAAAGAAAATGGCTAACATATTCAAGAATTAAGAATGATGAAAACAATGTTATAAAGGGCATGAATTTAGCTTAGTGAGAGAGAGATATCTATCTATGACCACCAATTGACAATAGTATACAAAATTCTCACAATGGTGGATGGGATGTAGGGTGTTTTTAGTAACTTTTTTTTTTTAAATTTTAGATATGGGGTGAGGTTTGATGGAGGGAATGCGAATGCTCCTACGAATACCACAATAACTTAAAAAAAGGCTAATCCAACAAAGTATTATTGTAAATTAATCCTAAAAATGTAAAAAAAGACGTCACGCAACTTGTAAATTGTTTAATTTTATTATATGATTTTTCAGAAGCCAAAACTTATTATTATAATAATAATAATAATAATAATAATAATAATAATAAAACTAATTTAATCTATGTTACCTTATCAAGGAGGAGAGGTGGCTTTCCAAATTATGTGGTTTCCAAGGAACCCACAAAAGTGAGATGGATCCGCCATTTAATGAGAAGCTAATAAATTGTGGAACCATCTTCTAAAGTTTACATTGCTTATCCCTTGGTCTGCCAAAAGGACGGGACTTTCCTTTTAGGCTTTTGGACGAGGGACATGCTAATTCTAGATGTGATAAGTTTCTTTTTACATTTTTTTAACGGCTAATTTCTTTTTATTACACATTTTGTTGCCTCTCATGAGGCTTGAACTCCCAACTTCCCTTTACAAACTCAACATCTTTACCATCACACCACAAGGGATGAGGCTCGCTATTGTGTCTTTTTACATATGTTGCATTGTATGATATTAAGTGTACGATGAGGCTCGCTATTATGTCTAACATCATACAGTAGAAAAAGTTTTTAGAAATTGACCTTATAAGTTGCGTTTCCTTTGATAGGCAACATGTATAAATCATCCCTCGAAACAAATGCAAGTATGTGTGAACCTTGATGTCCAAAATTAAATTTTATTTAACCACACATTGTTCCAACGTTCTTTAGTTATTCTGATAAACGAAAAAAACTAGATAGGGCAACTATGTTCGACCCACCACATCAATCATCAGTGTAATTAACTCAAAACATTGTTACGTTTGATTTGGAACAAAACATTTTTTTATGGTGGTTTCTATAGATTTTATTTTATAAAAAGAAGGAAAAAAAGATGTAAGTTTGACATTTAAGACATTATTTAAAAAATATTGTTGAAAACTAGGAAATTAAATATGAATATGGAACAACCCTGGTTTCTTCCAAGTTCCAACTCATTATATGATCCATGTGAGTTTGACGTTACATACCTTAAAAAATCATATATATAGTCATATGAATATGAATGATTATATACTAAAGTAAGGCCAAGGTAACGTGCAAGGGCACTTTCCTCGGCTCCTACACACAAGGAACTCAATCATAGTTATTGCCTTGTTAACTAATTTTTAACCAATCATAGTCGTGCAGCTGACCACCGCAACCGACGTTCGTACTATACATTTTCTCCTCTTTTTTGTATATTTTAAATCGATTAGTTAAACAAGTTCTATAACGAATTTAATTTTATAAATCACTTAATCGTCTTATATTTGCATTTTCTGTGTATTTTATATAGCCATGAAATTAAGACGTACTATTTTGTATGACTATTTCGTTTATAAAAAATATATGTAGTTAAATTTTATCTAAATCTTTAACAGAATCAAATAGGTTTCATATTAGCATTTGCTAAGAATCTTTCGATCGATTAGAGGGTTGGTGTTTCGACGGTTTCTTGTTTGTTATGTCACTCGTGATCAAAGAAGCAAATAATGTGTTCTTTATATGTTCGTTTGTGTCTCAAAATATGGAACTAGTTGCGTGGGTGGCGTGAATTGTTGGTTGTGGTTCCTTCGAACATGTTTGATTTGTTAAGCTCATTGAGAGTTATTATGGATTGAAGAAAAGCATAAAGCTATTGGCCTAGCTGATGTATTCGACTACGTTGATCATCTTATTGATTTCGTTTAATTGGGCTCGAAATAGAGCTAAAGTAGGTAATATTTTTTGGCCGGATTGACGTTGTTCGCCAACGTTTCCCTTGTTTTGCCGTCACTCAAAGATTAAAGAAACTTATGAACATCTTAAAAAAAGCAATTACGTGATAACTATCATAAGTTTAATAATTTTTCAATTATTTTTGGGTTTTGACATATTTTTATAATATTTTTATATATCTGAAATTACTATCTATGCTTTTGGGAGACGCAAAGTTGGAGGTTTTGAGTTTTGACCCTCACAACGTACTCCACTTGTCAAAATGGATAACAACCAGCCCTTTTATTTTGTCTAACAAGTAACATATAATTAATTTTCATGATGCCTAACACCATAAGACTTTAGTTCATGAAATGATGTTGTGTATCTTGACTGACTAATTAATGTGTAGTAAGTCTGGCATTATTTGGTCACAAATTGGTTATTATTATTTTTTTAATATCTATTATATATTCATTTCACAATATAAACCAAATTACATTTGGATAGTAGGTAAGCGAGCAATAAGTTGCGCTGCTATCCCCTTTTAAATCGCAAAGCCTATTATACTAAATACAAACCCTTGGTTGATGGTGCCTAGGGCTCTGCGGGTTACCGTGGACCACCTTCTCTACTCGCTCCAAGAAGCAAACCACCTCAGAGGCTAAGGATCCAAATGTGTCAAAGGCAAACGGAAGGAACACTT
The DNA here is from genome assembly GCA_030844895.1 of Ambrosia x helenae. Classification (NCBI taxonomy): domain Eukaryota; kingdom Viridiplantae; phylum Streptophyta; class Magnoliopsida; order Asterales; family Asteraceae; genus Ambrosia; species Ambrosia x helenae. The sequence goes on along the minus strand of JAUTDX010004813.1, from coordinate 31,410 downwards.
GTTGATTCTTTGAACATGCTGTCTCATGCTTAGCTACCTTCCTCGCCCTCAAAACCGTGTGTCCCGGAACAAGCCACTGTCTCGTAACCCCACTAGTGGGGACACCCCAGTGAGGTCGACACACACATGCTTGCCCCCTACCCAGCCAAACACAAGGATGTCCGCATGACGCAGGGTAGATCTCCTCCTCACGGATCAGTAAATTGTGTAAGGTACATGTAAATTGTGTAAGATGTCCCATATGATTTTTTAAATTCGAAACTAAAAATAAATATTTGAAACTATCTTGGCTGCAATTAAACTATCTATTTACAATTGTAAACCAACCTAAAAAGGGATACATTATTCATTAGGATTAGGACCTAACACAAATGACAAACTTGGAATGTACTCATCATCATGCCCAACAAATTAGGACCAAATCCAACAACCATAAATTAAAGATTTTTTTATATAATATCATGTCACACTCACACATATATACATATATGTTATATGGAATTAAGTATCGAAATTAGTTTAGTTTTAGCTTTAAATGTAATAACTAATAAGTAACAAAGTTTGTCTCTAGCAAACTCCTGTTAATTGAGTCTCCATCTCCTTTTCATCCTTCGTCAAACAACGTTGTAACACATAAAGGACGATGTTGGAAGGTTACTAGGGAAGAATGGTTGAGTCCCACGATGCGTATAGCCTCTTTATGCCTTTCGGAAATGAGTAAATCAGTATCAAGTCTATTTTTCTAGTTATTAGTGTTCTAGTACGTGTTTTTATGTTTGAATTTCGACACTAGTATCTATATCCTTGTTTATTTATGTTGAGAGTGTTGGAAATTTCTATGAATGGAGATTAACATTGTCCCAGAGTCAATTTTTCGATCGGTCGGTAGTGAAAAATCGGCGGGGGTCAGACTTAACCCGGATACAATTTACCTACGAAATCGCAAATTTCCACTACTGCGCCAAAAAACAGTGGGGGCTAGGCCACCCCTGGCCCCAAGTATCCTTCGCCTCAGAGTAGGGTTAAGTTATTCTACACATTGCAAAATAAATAAGAAGGGTGAGAAGAATACAAATAACACAATAGATCATGATATATGACACAATGAGCCACAAAATATAACACAATGATGAAGGAAAAAAACACAATAAATCGTAAATATGACACAATGACGAAAATAAGAAAAAGACACAATGCTACATAAAAAAACACAATGATCTAACATAAATTCTAAAAACTACAAGCTAAAAATCCATAAAAACGAAAACCTAGAGAACTAAGATCGTAGGGTTCGATGAGACGGTTCCAATGCTGCTTGAATGAGTTCAATCGGAGTCCGTTTGATAACCTTCCTAGGACTTCCTATTTTTGTTTCCTGTGTATTTGATCCTAACCACTCTTCAATATATGGTGATTAATTCTTGAGTAGAGGTTTCTTATGTCACTTAATTAGTTTTTATTAGAGTTTGTCTCTAATAGATTTTATAATTATGTGAGGCTCTTCATCACCCATTGGTCTTGTATAGATAGTAGACTTTATGCCTAGTTTAAGAGAGGAAAAAATAGATATAATAAGATTACATAGTATATTTTGAATAGTTCTTAGAGAAGATGTGATCACTTGAAGATCATTTAGTCATTTGAAGACCCATATGTTGGGTAACTACATAGAGTGGAACACTCTTTACACACTATAATTTTTACTCAGTGTAACCTCGAGCACGTGGCCTTCTCTGGACAGGCTGCCTAGGTTGTTGTACACTGGTAGACAGACACGTTGTCTTTAGTAGAGTCGTGAAATCTGATTTAAGGGAAGTGTGTTGAACATGTGTCTCAGCCTTAACCGTCAACACCCGTTTGTTCTTTATTGCAGCCAAGGAGACTACAAGAAGATCTTGTTGAAGACTATACAAAATGATTGTACAAGAAGACGTGCTTCGTACTTTTGTTGAAGACTACGATTTGAATCAATTTATTTAAATTGGTTGATTTCTTATTGATGTTCATTTGTATTAGTACATAGTGCATGTACTATAATTTCTTAAAATTGTATAAAGAGAGTATCTTTATATTCTTTTATTTATGTAATCAGAATATAATTGTAACCCATGTCCTATAGAGGTCATAAATCATGTTCTTATCCACTATTCTCTCCCCCATACCTAAATTTAAAAAAAAAATCTGCAGTAACATTTCATATATGAAAAGCCATTGTACCTCCCCAACTCCGGACTCTAGCCTCCTTATTTCTTCTTCTCCCGCCCATCTACTTCGGTAGGTTCCCTGGTTCCTATTATAAATGTCGAATTCTGGTACATATTCAAATGGAAACTAGGGTTCTGATTTGAAAATGATTATACCATCAGTGGAAGTATAGCCGATTCATCTTTCACATCTCCATCGTTCTGCTCTCTAGTAGTAAAGATTGTAAATGGAAGAATAAGAAACAAATAATAAAATGGAATATAGATAGGTGTTGTAATGTAATGTGAGAAGCTTTTTTTAAAATAAGAGATAATTAAAAAAATGTGTGATATTTACTTAAATTGAGTTTTTATACTCAACTTTCATGTGAAATATGTGGTATTAAACCACTCATATTTATGATTGATACTGGGCATGATATTGTCTTCCAGACCATTCTCCATCATAGTTATGATTAATATTTAGGCTATGTCATACGTTAAATATCTGGGCTATGATAATATCTTCCCGACCATTCTCCCTAATGTTTATGATTGATATTTAGGCTATGTCATATGTTAAATGTTTAGGCTATGATAATATCTTCAAGGACTATTCTCTCAATGTCCCTGGTATTTATGATTGATAACAAAATTTTAACATATTTTTTTACTAATAAATACCACCTAAAATATCATAAGAAGAAATCATGACAGCAACTATTTTTCACATCTATTTTGGCTTGTGTATCCAACTTTATTCCATTAAATACCGTCTGGAAATATGTTATGCGGATAGCCGAACGAAAGAAGAATCGTCAAAGCGGGGTGTTTGAATCTTGTCGTGTCTACCAAGGAAAGAAGAAACGGTAGAAGTGGGGAGCTTGTTTTTTTTTATGATCGGTGGTCGAGAACGGTGTAGTTCTTGTGACCCGAGAAGAGGAAGATGTCAAACTTGGTCAATGATTTGAAGCTGTCGCTAATGGTACAGATTTGAAAGCGGGTCCAAATTAGATTTGGAGACTATCTTGACAGTTTAAGTGAGTTCAAGATAAAGATGGTTCGTTTATTAGGCCATGTACGATATACTCTAACCATCTTTAACTCCACCTAGATGCCACATCTTCTACTTTGTCTCCTTTCACACTAGCTCACTTCAAGGAAATGGTTTAACGCCCCTTAACTTTACCACACCCACTTAACTTTCTCTCTTTTGATTCATGTTAACATGTTAACTTAGTACCATTTTAATGTCCCTTAACACGAGAAGGGAGTGGTGTACAATGAAAGTTAAAATGTCACGTCACCGATAACACCTTTGGTGTTAAGGCACACCCCATGGCCTTAGTTTGAGTTATCTATTTAATGGATATGTTTATCTGGTGGTTTGTTTAATTATCTAATTAGTATTTGAGTTAAGTTAGGATTAGAACTAGTTTAGCATAAGTAGATGGTTAAATCTATTGTAATTTGGTTTGCTTTGATTGATAATAAAAAGAGCCGAACTTGTTAATTGTTTAACCTTTTGTTTTCTTTTGTCTGATAAGGGGTCTTATATTAATATTATTTACTCTAATAAATGTGTAATTAACTTTTAACTTATATAGTAAATGATAGAAAACATTGTATATTTATATACATCTATACACTCACGGATTAACGGTGTATTGTCCTTTCCGTGAAGTTAGTTGTACCACACCAATATGAAAAAAAAAACTATACCCATTAGCCAGATCGATATTTTACTTTCTTTCTTTCTGGGACGCGGAAATCTCATTGTCAACACATCCATTCCAACTGTCACCTTCTATTATTTTATCCTTTAATCATATCCTTCATTTATCATATTAACATTAACATATACATTTATTTATTTGTCAAACATTCCAATGATCTCCATATATATACACTCATCCATTCCCTCTTTAACAAATCATCAAACCAAACTTCCAAACAAACAAACCAACCAACCAACCATGGGCAACTACGCTTCATGCACCCTTACAAAACACACAAAGGCCACAAAAATAATATACCCCAATGGTGACATACACAAACTAAACAAACCAACCAAAGCAGCAGAACTCATGTTGGAGTCACCCAACATGTTCCTAGTCAACTCCAAAACTCTCCGAATCGGATCAAGACTATCTGCCCTCAATGCTGATGAAGATCTAGAGATTAATAACTGCGTATACGTAATGTTCCCAATGAACAGACTTAATTCTGTTGTTGCTACAGCTGATCTGGGGTCGCTTTTTTTGGCTGCTAAAAAATCTAGTGGGAATAAAATTGGAAGTGTGAGAGTTTTGCCAGAGAATCCACCAACACCGCCGCGGTTGAGCTTGGAGGATATTGAGGAGTTTTCGTCGCCCGAGTTTAAAAAGATGATATCGATGTGTAGATCGAAGAAGCCTTTGTTGGAGACCATAGCTGAAGAACCGGTTGCTACAAGATGATCATTGTTTCGTGGCCCAAAGGGTTGTGAATTTGAATTTAATTATACGAATTTATAGATACAAAATTATTCTTTTTACATATTCTTTTTTTGCTAAAAGCAATAAGGGAATTGTGTTACTTATTACTCCTTCATATGTAACAATTGGTTTTTTAAGGTTGCTAATATACAATGGAGTGTTACATTTTTTTTTTAAATCCTTTTGTTGTTTGATGATTGAATTTACGTTCGATTGATGATTAATATTTATTTTTGGGATTTTTATATATATGTTCTTGATATCTTCATGACACGATGTAATTCCTAAATCTTATGTCTGGCAATTTGATTTTGTTAATGCTCGTAGATGAGCCAGTGCAATTTCTAGCACGAGTGTTTTTTCCAGATGCGAGCAAAAAAAAGGCATTTTTTTTTACCAAACTACAAGAATTAAAATGACATTTTACTTTAACTTTTAGTGAAAGGCCTAGTGGTATTAAGGAGTTTGATATGCTTCAACACCACGAAAAATGAGAGTTGGACACACGGTTAGCTAAAACCATGAGACAGTCAATTGTTTAATATGGATGATTAGATAATTTAGAGATGAAGTATATATCTTTCCAAAAAGAAAAGGGATAAGATAATTTAGTTTTAGCCATATAACTTTGGATCATTCATCAGTTATATTCTGTTCTCCATCATTACTTTGGACCAATATTTATTACAAACATCTAAACGTGTTAATGTTACAACAAAGGTTATGCATACATAAAATTTATAACGCTTGTCTGAAAAACTGGTTTTAAACAAATTCTGCTCGACACTGTACTACGCATACGGCATACATACTCTGGTTTTAAACAAGTTCTGCCGTACCAGGTAACGGCGTTACCGTATAGTCATATGGAATGCACTATCATACTAGGAACCACAACAAACCAAACTGTAGGTCTACGTTTTGACGTAACTTTTGTCCAGATTTGAGTTGGTATAAATTTTAGTTTACGTTTTGATGGTATAAATTCAAGTTACTGTACGTTTAGACGTCGGCGCAACGCACTGCGCGTAACACTAGTTACTATTATGTCTAAACTATGATTCAAATAGCTAAATAATAGATATTACAAATAGCTAAAAATAGGGCTCAAGCTCCCGTAAATTGAACGAGCCGATCTCGAGCTTAAGTGAGCTCGGACTTGGCTCGTTCACACCCGTAGTTTCCACCACTAACCGATATCAAAGCTTTCGATTATTTCTTTTTTCGCGATTTGGTTATAAATTAATTTATTTCTAAACTTGAAAATGCAAGAAACAATTCGGTATAGCACTAAACATTTTTCTCATATTTGCAGGGTATAAATCACTGGTTTCTCCAATATTTTGAGTCAGTATATACAAACATTGCAGTAACTCAATAAATTTTAATACTAACTGCAAATCTGAGAAATAAAATGGAGCTATGGCCAACAATACAAGCAACTTTCAGAATCCTGCACCATCATGCAAAGACAGCAACCCCTTTCCTAGTGAACATGAATCAAATGAGGCCGAGACTCTGTTTGCGACATATCCTACCACACATAAACAACATTTTACGTTTTACGTTTTAAGTAAATCTTAAACACACACACACACATGTGTTTGTATTGAAAAGTTTGTTTAGATGGTTACCAATCGTTGTTGAAGGTGATGCAGATGTTGGGCCGCAGTAAAAGCTCTAGCCATGATATATATCGGCAGCAGAATGCCAATGACCATTAAGAAGTGCAACTGCAGTAAGAAAATTAGAAAATTAACAGATTAATATTTCAAAATAAACATACAAAAACAATTAAACAAATGTTGAAGGTACCATTAAAACTGTACTAGAGTATGCCCCAGTTACTTTAATTATGATTGGAAGCGTGTGGCGCAACACCAGTAGAGTGATGAACTACAAGAAACAAATGAATAGAAAGCATAATGACAAACCATTGAAATGATCAAAGAGTGATAAAATGTGTGCTTACGAATATGGTAACTATACGGCAACAAAAAAGGCTTGTTGAACTTGGAGCTGAGTACTCTTCATAGTCGGATTCTAATGAGTCATGATTAGTGTCAACCATAGAGGAAAACCGCAAATTGTAGATGTCCCTTCTGGAAATTTCCCAGTTTCCCTGAAATAAAATGGGATTTAATTTCATATTTGCTGTTTGAAGACAAAAGGGGCAAATGTTGGAGGAACATTCACCTGAAATTCATTGGGACGCCGCCATAGTGGAAGAGTTGAGGAGGTGATGTATAACCAGGCTTGAATGGCTGAAACTCGAAGATAAAGAAACATTCACCAAACTATTAGTTTCTAATCTTTGCAAAAAGTTAAAAGGGTCAAAATAATAACTTCAATCAGTAGCGGAACTTGAACATTTTAGTCGGAGGGTCACTCTTTTCGGCTGGTTAAAAACTATAGGGTCTAAGTTTTGATTTTCTTGTACAAAAAAACTCAGATTTTGTATAAAGTTCCAACAAATTCTTGTGACTAAGGGGTCAATGGACCCTCTTGACCTCCTTTGGTTCCGCTTCTGACTGTCATATATTTATCACAGAGGACAAACTTGAAGACAGATTTCACAAGTGGTGTTTCCCTTCTCGTTGCACCACCGCTGAACACATTTACGATGGGCATACTGAAAAAAAAAACAAAAAAAAATGAAAAGAAATTACTCAAATGAGTAAATCAAGAAACTGTATATGATGCATTCGGAAAATGCATAATCAAGAAACCAAATACCTTAAGGCTGCCACGACATCCACAAGGTATCTCCATGCTCGAATCTTGATCCTCGTCATGGCAAATTCTGCATTGCACCAATTTTCTTTGTGACGATACAAGATAAATATCCATCCTATGAGAAGAAAAACCAGTAGTCATGGCTTCATTTGTTAAGGCTCCTGTACGAATATGCAACCGATTTTGACGCTCGGTGACATCATCAACGGTAGATTGATCCCCATATTTTAGATTACAAGAAACAAATGATGTTTACAAATTGGGAGGACATACACACATGCAGTATTTATTTTTTTTCCTTCACTATAGGTCTGCAGTTTAATAGATAGATGATTAAAGTTAAAAACATAATTGAGCTCACTTATTTCAAATGTTAAATGATTACATGACTAAGCTCACAACTACTATTATATATCCAATAATGGAGGTGTTGGTTGAATTATAAACTACAAAGCATTTAATTTAAAGTTGCATGAACACCATATTATGAGCACAAATTCCTGGAAAAAAAAAATTAAATGCACAAATAAAAATAAGAACAGTAATACAGTATATTCAAAGCAGTTGGTACCTTTAGTTGTAACAGAAAGATGTAAATTATGAACATTAAGGATGAAATGAACAATGTATAATAATCGAACACGTAAATACGAGAATGGTAAGCTTAGAGGGAGAAGAATGGAATTAATAGACAACAAGGAAGATGAAACCTTGAATCACTGCATTACTCGTTCAAGAAGGTTTCCTGAGAGTTAAAGCTTTGGGTTGAAGCAATGGATTGAGTGCAACAATGTCGACTGCATTTGTATAATAAACATCGATTCTCCTGATTTTGATCATTCTATTTTGCGGTTGATAAGAATTAATGGTTTATTTGATAAACGTTGCTTTGACTTAGATAAGATAAATTATTATTATGTAAACTAGGGGTATATATTGACGCGCGTTGCGCGTTTTACAATTGAGATTTAGATGAGGTGTTGATCAATCAATGAATTATACAATCGAGATTCCATTTTGGTTGTAAACGTTAAAAAAATAAAGAAATCTACACATAAGGTAACACATGAAATTTGTAACGAAATGACATAATATTATGTTATTTATATTAATAGTATATAATATAATATAAGCCAATGATCTCCAGCCCAGTTGGTTTGAGGTGAGAAGGTTTACCTCTTTGGAGGGTTCATGCCCGGGTTTGGTCTCAGATTCGATTCCCACGCATTAGCGAAAAAATAACCGCTTGGGTTTGAAAGGAGAAACCCGTGTGTTGCTATGGGATTCGAACATGGGCAGTGGTCGCTTTGCAACACAAGATTTACCGCTGAAACACTACTCTTCAAAATAATATAATATAAGGTTAACACAAGAAATTTGTAACAAAATTACATAATATTATGTTATTTATATTAATAGTATATAATAAAATTTTTGAATAAAATAATATATATGAAATTATAATATATATAAATATAATAATATATATGAATATTAAATAAAATAATATATATAACTTTAATAATATATATAAATATAATAATATTAAAGTTACTATTCAATTACTAAGGTATGTTATTATATTTATATTTATAATAATAATTAACTAGTAAAATTGCATGCTCGTTACACTGGGAATTCGGATGGTATCCGTTGCACGTTGTGTCGGTTCAATCAACTCATATTGAAACTTTTGCTCGTGCTTGTCTCGTTTACAAACCGAACCAAGTTGAAAATCGATACGGAATTTTCCTGGTGAGTGACGAACGGTTTGAACAGCCCTAATCACAAAGCTTCCATATTAACACATCACTAAATTCACATCTCAACCACCATACCATACCTTACCTTTAAACATTATTAGTTTGCTATGAAAATTTAGTTACAAAGAATACAAACCATACCTTACCTTTGAGCATTATTAGTTTGCTATGAAAATTTAATTGCAAAGAATACAAAACCGATATCACTATTTACGTCTAAATAATTAAGAAACCATTTTCCACAAAAATACTAAAGTCTTAAATTTTCTATGATGTTAGAATTAGGCTATGGGGTGTAGAGTGACACCCCCCTCACCAAAAAAATAAATAAAGTAAAATAAAATAATTAGAAAAACAACAATCAAAATTTTCCCATTTTTTTGTTTTTTCTTTACGGGGCATTAAACACAACCATATTGCTGACAAAGGGGCGGCGTCGTTGACCCAAAACCTATATGACGCTTATGTGACTCAATAAATCTCACAACCCAAACCTTACACTCTATAATTAAACACAATAATAATCACTAAAAATCACCCAAACATTACATGTTTTGTTATTTGTTAGCACAAAAATATCATAGCCATTAGCATAGCCCATACAAGGGTAAATAAGTGATGAAAGAGATTAAGGAGGGGTAGGAAACATCAAACTCTTCACAGAGAAAAGTGACACAACTTACAAGGACGGTGAGCCGTCGGTTGCAATGCAGATGAACCCAATCAGACCTCGAACAACCTCCTCATCAACCGTCAAGAACCAATGCACCCTCTTCTCTCCTTAACCCACCTCCTGATCATCATAAAAATCACTACTTTTCACTTAAATAATAACTCCATTACAACCCCTAACCCTAGTTAAAACAATAATAGTTTTAAATAAAGTTGCGCCCTTTTAACAACCCTAAACTTACTCTTATACTTACATATAATATACATGGCTGCTGTTAGCTCTCCTGATTTTGACAGAACAGACATCTCCCCACTTGTAACCTTTCTCTTTTTAATATTGTTCTTTTTCTCTTAATGTAATCTTTTTTTTAATTGAATTATGATGATGATTGAGTAAATGTGTAATGTGTAATGGGTATTCTTTCATAGTTGAATTTGTTGTGTATTTGACTTATTATTTGGAGTTTGTAGTGGATTGTATGTTAAACCCTAAATGCATAACATAAATATTTATGTTTGTTAACTGGACATAACTAGTGATTACCTATGCCTGAATTACTGATAAACTAAGTTTGGTTCAAGAGATGAACTTAGTTCTCATTAGCTTTGCACTCGGCGTATGATGTGTGGAAAGGTTTAGTTGTTTTAATGCCTTGATTAGCTGTAGTAGGATTTAGTGAAAAAATGAGGCATGTTTGTATAGTTCAAGAGAAAGTTTAGAATGTATGTTTGTCGTATTGTTAACACGGTTTTGTCCCAGTAGGATTCCGCGGTTCAACGTTTACCGAATGTGAATATTGCTTATTGTTTGTGGGATTTAAATCTCTTTAGGTGAATAGTGATTATGATGATGATGAGGAGGATTCAATGGTGAGCAAGAGAAAAGAAGCAACAAGTAATGAGTTTGAAAGCAGTAGGAGAAAGAAGAAGAAGAAGCATGGTGGTACATCCCGCCCTGCTTGCTCTTGGGTGCATTTTAGGTATAATATTTTTTCTATTTACTTGTTAGCTTTCGTCTTTTTATTTTGAGTTATTGACCTACTCAAGTATAAATAATATTCTAGCCGCGAGTTCATTAAGGAGTACAGTGCTTCTCATCCTGAATCCTCTGGTCTGAAAGTTGTAAGCATTTTGGATACGTTTCAACTGTAACATACCTAATTTTTTGTATCAAGAAACATACTGTAAATGGTCAATATTATCACATTTTAGGCAACAAAAGCGGCATCGGATGCTTGGAAAGTGATGACCGTTCAAGATAAAGAAAAGTACACTAAACGTGCTCGTGAAGTGTGGGATGATTACTTGAGTTCCACCCCAGCCCGTGAACCAAAGCCAAAAAAACAGGTCATATATGATATTATTTACAATCTATAATATGTCTGTTGGCTAAAGCTTTCTTAACAGTTAACACACTTTTCTTACAAGCTCTATGAACATGCAGGCCAACCTAGTCACGAGGTGCTCACCTGGTCGTTTAGTGAATGTAATGAAACGGTTTACTCCTGAACAAAAGGAAGCAGTAAAGGCCATTGGATTCGGTAGCCTACTTGATCTTAAATGTAGAACCCTACGCCGCAGTTTGTGCCTTTGGTTATTGGAAAGATTTAACACGATCAGGCGAAGTTTAGATATTTGTGGTAAAAGGATTCCTTTATCTCCCCGTGATGTGGAACTCGTAATGGGATTGCCAGCCAGTGGGAAAGATGTGGTGAATTCTGGGCCGATGATCTTGTAGCAGAGTTACGTTTAAAATATAATGCTTCAAATAGGGGAGGTTGGGGAATATCTGTGAGGTTTTTGGAGGAGCAATTGGGAGAACCGGAAGCAGGAGATGATTTTAAAAGAGCATTTCTTCTTTATGTGTTGGGCACTCTTTTGTGCCCTACAGCAAGGCTAGATGTTAGTCCTTCATTTCTCCATTTTTTGACAGATATGGATTCTGTTCATGAGTATAATTGGGCAAAATTCTTGCTTGATAAGTTAGTTAGGGAGGTAACTCGTTTCCGCCAAGGAAAACAACGCGCAGTGGGTGGTTGTCTTTTGTTTCTCCAGGTGAACAGGGTTTTTTAGGTGTTAGTGCATTGGTTTATGTGTTTTTTAAATTATTTAAGATTTATATTGGATTATTATTAATTTTGACAGCTGTTTTACTATGAGAGTGTTGCCATTGGAGGATCTGGTGAGCTTGGCCTGTTGTAGTTCCTTGCTTATCTTCATGGACAGAAGAACATATTCTGAGAGAGAGAAGCAAGAGAAAGAGCTCGGTGGTTATGGATCTGGAGAGGTAAGCTGTATGTTTGAGAATGCATTTAACTTGGCTAAATTGGCGGGCCAAACAGATTGGTTAACGGGTGAAACCAATTTGTGTCGGTAGTCAGAACAGGTAAATGCCAGCCTGGATCGGATGATGAACCCGTCTGAAACAGCTAAAAATGGCCTGGAACCAGTCTGAACAGCCTAAGTCAGTCTAAATCAGCCTTAAACAAGTCTAAAACATCTAAAAATTGGCTAGGATACACGTGGGCCTAACTTGTCTTGGCAGTGCACCTTTTGAGTGCCTTGTGCCTAGGCAATAGACTCGCCCTTTGTGACTTGAGTGCGCCTCCGGCCTTTAACTACCTAGGGTAGTTTTAGTCGGTAGGTTTACCCGTAAGTTTTATAATTTTTTATGAAAAATTGTATATATAATTAGTGTATTAGAGATATTTAAGTACAGCGTGGGAGTTTGGGTCACTTCAAAGCTTGATTTAGAGGTGTGAAGCGCACAAAAGCAACAAGGTCTAAAATCAAAGTGCATAGCTCAAACGCAGAGGGCTTTTCGGACACGATGCACAATTTTTTATATATATCCTATAGGTTTTTAGCATCCCTTACACAAAATATAGGTATAAATAAGGTTTATATATGGTTTAGTGTATAAATCACTAAATGTACAACCTTTTTAGCTACATGTATAACACTTAGAAACATAGTTATCAATGGCGATCGCTTGACCGCCTAGGCGGCCAATTTCCTAGAAGCCATCAGATCCCGGTTTTCCCTCCTAGATAAAAAAAAGCCACAATCTGTTTTTTTAAAAACCTACCCCCTGACCGATATTATCGACCAATATATATAACTCAATCAAATCTGCTTTTTATAGTTATCAAAGGTGTGTTAATTCTTTTAACAAGTATAGCTAAATTAATCAGTTTATCTTATATTATCTATAATTCTTTGCGCTTCTCGCCTAGACCACATGCCTAAGCGCCTTGAGTGCGCCTCTCGCCTTTGATAGCTATGCTTAGAAACACAAAAATACCCCATGTACAAGAAGCACACACCTCAGTGGGGGATTTTATTTTCATTTAAAAAAAAGCTCACTTTTTGTGCGCTTCTTGTACCGAGCTCGCCTTATTTCACGCAAGGCGCAGTTCTTTGTGCCTAGGGTCGGCGCTCGTTTTAAAAACCAAGCTTCAAAGTTCAAACTATTAGTGTACCCAATTGCTAGCTAGATATAAAATTTTAAGTAAATTGATGAAGTTGATGTCTCTAGTAATTACCTTCATGTTTATATAATAAATTAATAATGGCGGCTTTTATTAATTTATGTCGTCATGAAGGTGGTTTGCAATGAGAGAGGTCTCGGGATGACTGTGTTAGTTGAGAAGGCTAATGTTGGTGTGCTCCCGTTGCCAATTAGAGCTAATCGCACTATTATGCCTCTACATGAAGAACACCTGGTAAAGTTATATCACTACTGTTTTGTTCTTTATTTCGGTCTATGAAATTGTTAAAAAAGAGTTGTACTTATAATGTTTTTCGAGTATGTAACCGTGATTGATGCAGATGAATGAGGCTCTCACTTACAAAGACGAAAATATCCTTTCATCCAAGATCGAAGTCTATGGATACGATAGCACAATGGATTTCTCAAACATGAACGATCATACTGATATAATGACATACGGGCAAAGTCAAAGTCAAAGCACATGCCCTCTTCCAAGCTGTAATTTCACAGGTCTTTTTGAACACTTATCTGATCACTTCACAACAGAACACTGGGATTTGGGACACCGTTTCCAGTACAATTGCCCGTTACCCGTATCATTAGGCATGGATGAAACTTTTCTTGTACTCCAATCAGAAGAAGACGGCCTTCTTTTCCTACTTAACAAAGGGACTGAAAGCATAGGCCACACCGTGATGGTTACTTGTATTGGGCCAAGTTCTTCTAACGGACGCTTTTTTTATTGGCTGGTTTCAGAAAGAGGAAACAACTCGTTAAAACTGAAGTCTTATATACCAACTTTACCAGGTCGAGTGGATGGTATTCCTCCTTCGGATTTTCTGTTGGTTCCTTTTGGGTATCTAAATTCATGTGGGGAGCTGAATTTGGAGGTTTGTATATGGAACTCATCAAATTTAGTAGGAATGAGATCTTAAAAGAGTTTCAAAATCATATTTTTTAAAAATTTCTTGGATTAGAAAGCGTACGTAATAGCCATCTTGCGGTTTTCATATTTGAAATTATGAAGCATCATATTTAACTGTTGCAAATACTATCTGAATATAATTTTGCATATGATTTCATATCTACTTACCATTTTACCCAATAGTCATGTGCTATGTTACAGGTGAGTTTCCAGTTTGAACTTACTAACTTTAACAGGTCGTAATGGGTTTAACCGCTCACGATTACTGTCTACAGCACCAGTGAACATGCAAATGATAGGACCGGGGCCGGAAGCTAGATGGTGCAGTGGTCCTCTATGTAGCCACGTGTGAAGATAAACTGATGAGTGTAGGTGTGTCCATGATCATAAACATCAAGACTTTGTCCATTATCTACAGTTCCTATAGGCATCACATAAGCAAACAAAACCTGGTTAAAAAGATAGATTCTGTCAATCGAATCTCTAAGCTTTTCACTTTGCAAACCGCCTTTAGTCCCCCCCACAATCATATTCGCTGCGGCTTCGAGAGTCAAGACTAATTACATTCTTCATGTCACTAAGGTTTTTTGATCACTAATCAGATTACCTAAGTAACTACCACCAACAAATTAATAACAAAAATATAACCTTTATTTAGAATTTTAATGGTCATTTGAAGTTTATATATAGTTGGCTAGTTTGACATCCGCAAATTCGAGTGCTTTCTAAGGCCATGATGTTTTAATTTTGGTAATTAGTAAGGGAAGTTAGCACTACACACAAAAAGAAAAGCTTTGATGCAAAGAAAAGAATAGTATCATATATATCTCCATGGTATACTGGCATCTTTTTTAGGTAGCTTCTATAACCCTTGCATGTGGTTGTGGTTGATAACTAAATACCATAGACCACTAAAATGAGCAAAAATGGACCCAAAAAGCTAGGGTGGGTGGGTGAGGGTGTAATGAAAAAAATAAATGTAACTAATTATTTACGTGAGTTCAGTTGCAAATCTTCCTTGCCGTGTGTTTGCGTATGCATAAAACACACGCTAAATATAACAAAATAAAGTATAGCTTTTCGTCGATGAGGATTAGATGTTTTTTTCTGCCTAACAGGTTCTAAGGGTAAAATTTGCTAAAAGTAAACATGTCAAATGAGTTGAAATTCAAAATGTTCTAACTAAACTCACAAATTTGATAACCAAAACGTATTACATTATTATTGTAAAAACCTTATAGTGATATATAGCACAAACCAAGTAAAGAAAATACTTAAAGGAAAAGAGTATTTATTGTGTTAGCGTGACCTGACATGTTATACCATACAGTAAAATTTTAGCTGTTATCACCATAAAAATTTTGATCTCCTAACCAACCCCTATTTTGTGACCTCTTTGACGCGGGTAGATAACCATGTCCGTGGTACAAGTGGTTAGAATAACAAGTGACTCAAGAATTTGAAGCCTATGAGAATCTAATGTCACAAAACACGGTTTTAAAAATATGACGAGAAATTCAAACATTGCTAAGGAATATCAAAGTGTTGACTGTTCTCCTTGACAATTCAATTATTGGTAGTAGCTAGTTTCAGTAGGTATAAGAAAAAATGAAAAGAAAAGGAGTTGTGGCTTTAAAAGAAAGATGGATAGAATAGAATCAACAAATGCAAAAGACTCATTATTGTGGATGCTTGAATTATTGTAGTAATAAAAAATTAAACAGGGAAAATCCACATCCATTGAGTGGAAATCAAAGCAACAAACAAATTCTTTCATGAATTAAAAAAACTAATAAGATTGCTTTAACTTTTTCTACTTTGTTTCAACATCATAACAATTAAATTTTGACAGAACCAGTTTTTAGTAAATAAATATACGTAGTGTATCTCAATGTGGGGTTAACTCACCTGGTAGAGTCCCTGACCTCTTTTTGGGAGATCTTGTATTCAATCCGAAGCAAGGAATAGATTATGATTATTTGGTGTAATTTAGGAGAGTATGTAACATTCGTCATAAAAAAAGCCTTATATATCCGACTTACATATCATACATAAAACAAAAGTAGAAGTTCATACTATTATCATAATTAATTTCTACCTTAATATTGATTATGACTTGCACTTAAATATATATTATATATATATATATATATATATTATATATATATGTTTGTATTGTCAAACTGAAATTAGGGGCAATATGTATAGAATAGGTCTACTTCACAATATGGAAATCCATGATTCCACATGCTATTCTATATACTCAAACATATTTTTCTATGGTTCATATATGAGTCTGGATATTCTCATCCTCGTATATGTACACAATATTTGACAAACAAATGAGATACTTCCTTTGTACAATATATTTAATCTAGTTTCATTTATTTATATCATGTCCCTTTGTTTGTGATTTTTAATTGCTCATTTCCTCCTATCATATAACACACGTTGTACACGTTCACTTACATTAAGTTGTAGAGAATTATTATAGTATACATCTAGCTATATAGGGATTTAATTAGTGTATACGTTATAATATTAGTATATTACAAGATCACAGCTTAGTAAAAAGAGGGTTCAAACTTTGTATATTACACATCCCTAGCTAGATGTTTATTTGCTTATAGATTAATTTAATAATATTAAATAATATTAAATTTTCATTTTTAAGTCATAAAATATTATTGTCAAGGGAAAAAGTTAATTACCACATACTTGGTGTCTATTAGTCTGTGTGTAGTGGTTCCTTTTTAAAAGGGCGTTTTGAATTTTTTATTCCCCATAGCGCCCGAACACCGCCCCCTGAGGCGCTATGGGGCGTTTTGGGCGGGGGCCGTTTTGAGCATAGCGGGCGTTTTCAATTCTAAATCAATTTTATATTATTATTTTTAATCAGTTTTATAACCCCTTTCTTTTACACCAATCAAATAATAACACATACAATCAAATAATAATATTTTAATCTCATAACCCCCCTCACCCACTACACCCTCTTTTTCCATAACCCCACTTTTATTACTTTTTAATATTTTAATACCACAACCCCCAACATAACCCCCCACCACTACACATGCCCTTAACTCATATGCTTGGTGTCTATTTTGATCCCCAATGGTTACTTGCCCTTTTATAAATATCAAACTACCGAGTGCATACCATCTAGACCAAACCTCCTTACATATCTCTCTCTCTCTCTCTCTCTATCTCTCTCTCTCTCTCTCTCTCTCTCATAAACACACACACACAAAGTAGCTAAAAAATGGGAGCACTTGACTATCTTTCTAATTTCTTTAGTGCTACACATACCAGAAGCAGAAGCAGAAGAAGACCAATGCAGGCATGCATGCATACTCATCTCTCTCTCTCTCTCTTACACACACATATGCATATGTATATGTATATATATGTTATATCTAACAAAAATGGGTCGTGGTTATTTTGTTTCCCAGACAGTTGAAATAAAAGTCAAAATGGATTGTGATGGATGTGAAAGAAGGGTCAAGAATTCGGTTAAATCCATGAAAGGTCTCTACAACCCTCTCTAATCACTTTTTTTATTACAATTCTTTAAAAATATTACGAGACGTAATTAATATTTATTTATTTTTTAAGGGCAAATAACTAATATACAACCACTGCTATAAAAAAACACTTTTCTTAACGCGTATTGCACCATTTCCGCTTTGTACATGAACCATTTAATAATTACTTGTTAAATGAATTTTATCTAGGAGTGAAGACAGTGGAGATCAACAGAAAACAAAGCCGAGTAACCGTTAGTGGAAATGTGGATCCAAACAAGGTGTTAAAGAATGTGAAGAGCACGGAAAAAGGGCCGAGTTCTGGCCTTACATACCTTACAATTTGGTGAGTTATCCGTACGTGAGTCAAGCCTATGACAAGAGGGCTCCGGCAGGCCATGTTAAGAACGTCGTCCAGGCGGTTGCGGCTCATAACACTACTGATGAACATATCGCTCACTTCTTTAGTGATGATAATCCTAATGCTTGTTCCATCATGTGACATTGCCTTAACTTATTTGTTGTTCTAATCTTTATTTTGGTACGTACGTTGTGATTTTGATTATATATGAGATGTATGCTGAGAATAACAAGTGATTAACTTTTTGAATGATTATGTAATGTAATCTTTTTTGTTGAATTAAATAAAACTATATAATGGCTTTGAGTTTTGACGATAACTAGTATGTAAACCCGTTAAGCAATAAAGGGATTGCTCAAACGTTTTTCATGAACAATACAACACAAATAATAAAAAAAAACGACAATAAAAAGAATTACGTTGTTCTAAAGTGTTGATGTATGTTTTTTTCCAATAACTATATTTGTATTTTTGTTTGATAAATCTAGTAGGGTCAAGTTATTCTACACAGTGTAACAAAAATGAGAAGGGTGAGAAGGATACAAAAAACACAATAGATCATGAAATATAACACAATGAGTCACAAAATATAACACAATGCTAAAGAAAAAAAACACAATTATCAATTGAAAAAATGTCACAATGATGAAAATAAGAAAAAAGACACAATGGTACATAAAAGACACAATGATATAACTCATATTCTAAAAACTTCAAGCTAAAACCCCAAAAAATGAAGACCTAAAAACTAACGTCGTAGAGTTCAATAAGACGGTTCCAATGTCGCTTGAATGAGTTTAATCGGAGTCCGTTTGATACCCTTCTACGACTTCCTACTTTTCTTTCACTGTGTATTTGATCCTAACCCAAATATAGTAATCTACGTACCTACATAGGGTAGATACACATATATAGATTTTTATGTTAATTATTTGGATACATATAGACAGACGGAGAGGCACATAAGAGGGATCGTATTTGTTATTCAAACCTGTTAGAATCAGTTAGTGTAATATAAAGTTAAATAATTAAATCCGGATTTGAAGAGTTGACACAAGAAATCTAAAATTGTGTAAATGTACAATTACTTAGTTAAAGAAAACTAAGAATGTGTAAATGTGCAATTACCTGTGACATGTATCTTTGCCGTAAACGAATAACTCAAAAACTTTTTGTGTTTGATGAAGATTTTTTAAATAATTTATCCGATACGATTGTCACCTCTGATAGAAGGTGCTAAGTTAGTGGGTTAGTACTAGTAAAAGGTGCTAAGTTAGTGGGTTATATATGATATAGATTTAAATATAAGTTAGTTGTTAGATGATAAGTGAAGTAAACCATAGCATAGACATAAGTCATAACTATAGATGACAACTACCCATGTTTATAAACCTCTTCATAGTTTAACATCTATTTACTATATAGTTAAGCCTTTTAAACGTACTTTGATGAGTAAGATAGGTTTTTAATTAAGATGTCAATTACAAGTTAAAAAATCTATAAAGAGATTCATGATAGTAACCTATAAAAAGATTCATGATAGTAGATACTGATAGGTTTAATTAATATAATTTTCCTCAATAAGTTGACTGACATATAAATTATCTGACTTAAACTAATAATTTCTCATTCATAATAAAAATATGAATCATGAAGCAATACAATAATTGATAGCTACTTATTCTATGTATGCATCACACAAAATCTAATGTCTTCCGTTATTAAAAAATCTAATGTATTACACCCGCATACAAAGAATTCTATATCACACTTTAGGTAGGGGTAACTTTATTTGCAAAAACATCGAGGCAACAATATTCTATCTCTCTTTTAAAAAGTTACTTAAAAGTGCATTTCTTTATCTTTCATGTGTCTTTTAGCTTTTAAAAGCAAGAGTAAATTACTATTTGAGTCCCTGTGTTTTAGTCGTTTTAACTAGTTGAATCCAAAACGAAAATGTTTAACTATCTGAGCACTTGATTTTTCAAATTGTAACCATCTGAGTCCAATTTACTAAAAGCAATTGAGTAGGAATTATATATATCTTAGGTCTTAATTAGTACAATATTAATTTAAAACTAGGTAGAAATTTTAAAAAAATATATATATTTAATGAGAACTTATTTCTATATTTCTTTATCATCATTCTTTGTAAGCAAAAAAAGGAATCTATGCACAATGATTGATATTTTGTGGATATTAATTTCATGTGTATGTTGCACAGACTTGGCTTTTGTGAAAATAATTGAGTTAGATACTTATATCCACTTAGACCATATTGCCCGCATGAGTTGTCTAATTGGGATTTAACTTTTACTTATTATAGAAACTTCATTGTTCTAGTAATCTCAAATTCATTGTACCCGGTGGGTACATAGGATGAGACCAAACCTGAAAGCGATTAGTTTACCGGTTTACTTTCAGCCTACCGGTTTAAAACAGGTTTGGACCGTATCAATTTGCAATGTGGTGGTATCACCTAAACCAGGTCGATGGACGATGATCTGATCATAATATGTGCTACTAATGTGCTTGGACAAGCCGGTTCAAGTTTGGAAAATATGGACTAGTTTTTGGGCACTCATATTCATAATCGTGTACCTCTACTTCCACATGAGGTAGACAACATATATTATTCTGTACATGTAGAATTTATGAAATTCACATCGACTTGTTATGTATGTAGTAACAAGCATTTACAATAATACAACTAATATACATCACAACTAGTCTATGATAATAACAGCAACTAAATCTATAAAACCTATAGACTAGGATAAACATAAATAACAAACTAGATTAGACATATAAACTTTATCCTGCTTTCTTTTTTTCAGGTTTATTGCTAATACATCCGTCAAGTGAATAGGTAGCGGTCCAACATGAGGCTTGGCGCGGATATGTTCAAACAACGTCGTGGGAGACTTCTAGTGAGGATGTCATCTGGTTGAACAGATTTAGTATATAACCGACTGGAAGAAAGGAGCACACTACATGATAGTCAATGTGGTTTATGTCTAGTTGGTTTGTAGTTGACGGATTTATGAGTGAGAAAATTGGCCAATTGAGATATATCGGACTTAGCACTTGGGTTGGGTTAGGTCCAAAGAAGTTTAGCCCATTGAGCTTGACCCAACCCTTACATTACATCTCCACAGGCTTCATCAAAAAGTTACTAAAACATACCCGAACTTAAAAAGTATACAAAATCAAATCCACAAAATTTAAACCATTATCAATAAAGAAAGCAATTAAATAATAAAAAAACATGAACACCATTGAAATAAACTCAACTAAAACAAGATGATCAAGGTTGCCATGATTTACATTTGTAACATCAAATCAAACTATGTTAGTACAAATTTTGCATTAGTAACCTCGTCCAATCATAACTTTATGAAAAAATAACACACATAAAACCTTGCAACAAAGTCATTAAAGATTGTTAATAAGTCTATAACCATACATGAAAAGATATTCATGTTTTTGACAAACAAACTTTATCCCCATCACTAGCAACTTGTTTACGAGGACTTTCAGGTATCGAATTCCCGTTCTCATCGTACGATATCTTCCCCGAAAACTCGAGAGGCGACAACGTTCTCCCATGATAATTGTCCGCTTCCATACCGCTCTTCATTACCATCATCATCGTTACATTCCTCTTCGTCCACTTTCCTCCATGAAATCATCTTGGCCATTAATAATGCTTTACTACTCAAACCACTTCCTAATTTCGACATTTTCGGCTTTCGGACACCTAGTTGAACCGTGTTCTTTTCTCTCTTGTATGTGTCTGATCGTTTCAAACTACCGTGTGAACCACATAGAAAACCAATGATTGAGACCATGGATATGACCGCGGCTAGAACGCGATAAATGTGAGGCCCGGGAAGGGTAATATGGTCTTTTGTATAAGGATTAAGGGTCTAGCCATGGTAGAGTTTACAAGAATATTGGAGTATCAACTGTTTAATGAAGTGGAAATGAAGACAATGTTATAAGTGTGGCAGTGGTTGAAAGTAATGGACCATGGTTGTTGGTTTATATAGAGTAACTGTTAAGGTAATGGACCATAGGACCCATGTTTGGTCATGTCAAAATTACAAAAATAACCATGTTTGTGTATATATTTTATATCTTGGTTTTACATATTTAAATATAAGTCAGTGGTGAGTTCACTTTGTTTTTAGAACGATGAATTTCTTTAATCTTGTCAGTTGTGTGACTTCACCTATTGAAATGCCATAAAAGAAACTATAACATTGATTGTAATTTAATAAATAAATTGTGTTTTCTAAACTATAATTCCTCACATCTTAATACGATTAATATGTTTCAAAATTATAGTAATATTTATAGACTTGGTGAATTAAGGTTTTGAAAAATCAATGTCCGTACAAAAAATAGTTACTTACATTTGTTAAATGACAGCAACGAGATGCAAACTTAGAGCACCCGTATGGCATGGTGAGCTCGCTCTCATGGACAACCATAAACAACAATGAAGCAACCGAAGGATGACAAGGCCACAAATGACTCGAGAGCTTGTGGCCTTTTTAAACTTTGATGCTTCCTTAGCGTGAACTAGGTGACGGACGAGTCCACAAACCTTCGTTGTTGGTGTTCTTACTTTGATAATGTCTTAGGTGGAAAGCGATAAATGGGCTTTGTACGTAATTAGTTGGGTCAAATATAAAGTAAAAAAATTGTTATAATGATTTAATACTTGTGATCATAGAAAAAAATAAATAAAAAGTTAAAACCATAATTAATTTTTTTTAGGGAGACGTTGGTAAATATGGTTTCTTATCAAACTTCTTTTTGTCATGGATATGACTGGATGCACTTTTGGTTTTCGTGTCTTACGGGCCGAGTAGACTTGACAACTTTTGCCATCGACTGACGGTTGACTCCAGGCTTTTAACGACGCAAAACTCACGGCAACTTCCTTGTCCTTTAGCTCCTTGTTTTTCATGTCATTGCCACCTTTTAATTAAGTTTAATATAAATGTCGATTAAACTCAAATAACATATGTTCTAAGGGGACGGGGCACAACCAGAAATGGTTACGGGTATCCTACTACCAGCACGGTAACACCGCCGTCAGTGATGCTGGTAATGGATCCGTGGACCGTTTGCTGGTTATATCTAACGGACCGTGAACTCCATTTAAATATTGTCAAAAACATGATATCAAATCATAAAACCTCCATTTATTATCCCAAACCAAATATTGTTCGATCCCAATACAAATAAACCGATCACAATCTCAACCCTGGATGAGATTAAAAAAAAGACGAATCTGGAAAGATGAAGAGAATAAAAGAGAGGAAGGTTTTTGTTATATTAACGAAACCCTAATCACCCTTTTTATGTTAAGAGAGAAGAGATGAATATCTCTTATTTATGATTGTCTGATTGGGGGAAGATACAGGGAAGGGAAAGATGTTTATTTGCAATTTGGGGATTCTTATGGTCAACATGTTTATTTGTATTAAAAAAAACTTTAAATACATATATTATTTATTTAAAATGAAGAATAAATAAATGAATCAGTGGAGTGTTACCTTCAAAAAACGGTTTCAGTGAAGTAATGTGGCAGTGTAGGATTAATGTAAATCGGTGAAGTTGAAACTGTTTCAGTGGAGCAAAAACCCCCCCCCCCCCAATATGGTTGCATATGTTCGGTCCGCGGATTTTCGTACACCACTCACACTTTATACGACTCTTGTAGCCTTATACTAGTCGTATGAGATAGCATATTTTCGTACGCCACTAACACTTATAGTATTATACGACTCTTGTAAGTATAATAATAGATATTATATATTTTATCTCTCTATATATAAGACATTTTAGTAATGCTAAACAAATTAAGATTTTATTTATTTATTTATAAAACTAAACAATTCTATGCTATTTTTTTGTGAAATAGAAAATTTTTTTCTTAATAAAACTAAACAACCATAACACTTTGTAATAAAGTAACAAAAAATCATGAGTTTTTTAAATATAACTATTTAATAATTTGTTTTTACGAAAAAAGAAAGAAAGACATATTCAACTTATATAGTCCTCTATACAAGTCATAAATGAGGAGCTATATGACTCTTATAGACCTACACCAGTCACAAATGAGATGTTATCTCATATACAACTATACAACTTGCATAGATAACGTGTCACATGCCCCTCTAATGTCGTAAAGGTATATGATTTGATAAAGCTTTGGCCTTGTTAGAAAATTAGGGTTGTATTGGTCAATAATACATGACATGTTCATTTTATCGAGAAAATAATGGGTGGTGAATACCGAATATGATTATCAAATTTAGCTTTATTTGCTTTACAAACACAACGTGGTTCGTTCCCCTGTTCATTATATTTTCTATTTTAACATATCGGAAAATGACAACAAATTTTAATGGCGTGATTTAAAAGTTCCTACGCCGTTTTCATTTCGTTTTCAAATTTTAACGAGACAGAAAAAAGCTGGAAAATAAATACTTACACAAAAAGAAGAAGTCCATTGCCACGTGCAAAACATCTAGTAGGCGTCACTTTCCCGATCCATAAACACGAATAAACGGGAATCTTGCCGATGAAACAATCAAGCAATTCACATATTTCATAATTACAGTAGTAAAAGTTTAATAACCCCTTAAATATACGTGTGTATATTTTGGTATGTTTGGCAAAAACTAGCTGGTGGCTAGTAGCTGTAAGCTGGAAGCTGGTAGCTGCAAGCTGGTAGCTGGAAGCTGGTAGCTGTAAGCTTTTTAAATATATTTTGGTGTTTGGCAGAGTGGCTGGAGCTTTTAATAAAATGTATAAAATGACCAAAACGGGCATAATTAAAAACTTGTAAGGAAAGTTTGTATTTTATATTTAAAATAGAATGGGTATTTGTGTCATTTACTTATTAAAAGCTTGTAGCTAGTAGGAGCTTTTTCTTAAACGCTAGTACTAGTAGCTTTTCACTGTAGAGCTTTTTCTCCAACCTAAAAGCTTCCAGCTCCTTCAACCAAACAAGGCTTTTTATTGAGTAGGAGCTTTTTTCTTAAAAGCTTGAAGCTTGAAGCTCCTAAAAGCTCTTTAAAAGCTCCTTGCCAAACATACAAATTACAGTTGTAAAGTTGCATTTTTTATTTTTGTATATGTAATCTTGGAGGAAAGCAACAATATTTAAATATCCAAAATTAAAATGATGATAACATATATCTAGGTGAAAGAAAGTGGTCAATGATCACTCCTCAAAGAAAATATGGAACTAAAATGATTGTTTGCATTAAAGATAAAGAAAACTAGCCTGTACGTGAAATCTTCAAAGCAAAAGATCGAAATCTAAGGCACGTCTTCCTTTCGTTTGCTCAAAAACAAATTAATACTTTGTTCAAAGAGACAAATTTCAGAAAAAGAAGATTAAAGATTACAAATTACAAATTATTGTTCAATTATTGATAAAAAACAAAATTTGAAAAATTGTGAAAAGTGTAACGGGTGTTTTTTAAGAAACATTAATGAAACTTAAACATACTCGCCCTCTCCATTAGTTATCACTAAAAATGACTACAAAGAAATTTGTAATAGAAGTTTTTTAGAGTACAAAGTTGCGCACATCAAGCCCAAAATGGCGTGACACACCCGGACCTGCGCATGAGATTTGTGCCCACAGTTTGCTCTTATGTGACATCCAACCTCTTGCATTAACCAATATTTTGCGATTGATCTAACGGGAGCTTATGACAATTTTCTATTACTTAGGATGAAGACAACTTAGAAGGTCACTTGTCCTAAGAGTAATCACACCTGAACATGTTTAGCTTAGATTTCTCCTCACACTCACAACCAAAGTGTCAATACCGTGTTGGTGGTGTTCGAGATTATAACTACCTTACAAAATCAAGATCTCTCATTTTTGGAATTTGCCTAAGGCTTTACAAACACCTCATCCCTATGAACTCACTCTTCTCTATGAGGTTTGCCTTATCATATTGAAAATGATCGATGTCGAATTTGCCTAAAGGGTTATAAAAAACACTGTTATAGACTCATCGTCAACAATGTGGATCATCCCTAACCATATCGAACGACATATGATTAATTCTGATACCATTTCTAATGCTCAATTGTCAAGAAACATGGATCTTTACTAATAAAACTCTTATTCCAACCCAAAGATTATTACACCAAGTGTTTACAGATTACAAACCAAATCTCACTACAATCACACTCACTCTCAATCAGGTTATCAACAGATAACCTGATATCTAAACTAACAGATTTACAGACACACTGGTTTATTCGAGATGAACAACAAGACTCAATATCTAAACCTAGATTTATGAGGACGAAGGAGATCAAATACACTGGAAAGACTTAACACAAAAGCTAAACCCTAAACTGATCTCGAGACGTCTTATTTATACTAGCTAATAAGGCTGGGTAGAAACACACCGAGCAATGATAACCACGGGATCAACTAAAAGAACACATGTTGGTAGATCAGATCCGTTCTACAGGCTTGTAAGAGGCTCGGGGATTGCCAGCGTGGCAATCCCATTCTAATAATAATATCACAGCTGGGCCTTGAGAACGAGTTTGGGCCAAAGCATTCCTTCATTCCTTTCTGGGCTCATCTCTTCCTGGACTCGAACTTAATACTTCTGGACTTCTTATCCTCCAGCCACAACCGAGATATATGCATAATCATAAAAACAAAGTATAACTATAAAAATACAAAACCATAATAAAACTATAAAACTGGAATTATATGTGTCTTACATATTTTAACCCCCCCACAGTTTTATCGACTAAATGGTCAAACATATGTAAACAAGAACACATTACCTCATGTTGATGAACCAGCAAACCTTTAGTCATAATATCTGCAATTTGATTTTCTGACTTAATATGCTCAGCCTTGATAACCCCTTTAGATATTTGCTCTCTTAAAAAGAAAAGATCTAAATCAAAGTGTTTTGTTCTATCATAAAACACTGGATTTTCAGCAATTGACAAGGCTGCTGTATTATCACAGAACATTTTTATAGGTAATGGCACTTCTATTCCTAACTCAAACAGCATTATTTTTAACCACATAACTTCACAACAAGCAGAACATAATGCCCTATATTCAGCTTCAGCTGAAGACCTAGACACAGTTGACTGTCTTTTACTTTTCAAGACACCAAAGACCCTCAAGAAACACACAAAACCAGTAATGGACTTCCTAGACTCAAGACATTTTGCCCAGTCTGAATCTGAATAGGCAATTAGATTAAAACTGTCATGTTTATTAATCATTATACCTTTTCAGGTGCCTTTTTAAGGTATCTCAACAATTTGAAAACAATCTTTTTTATGTCCTGTTAGTGGCTTATGCATATGTTGACTTAAATAGTGAACAGCATAAGATATATCTGGCCTTGTATGGGCCAAGTATATCAACTTTCCTACTAATTTTTGATATGCTGTTATATCAGTTAAAGGCCTATCATGTTCTTTACACACTGAAGTAAGTACATGATTCTGATCTATAGGACTGTTAAGAGGTTTGCATGCTGTCATGCCATACTCAGTTAACAACTCTATACAATATCTTCTTTGTGATAGACAAATTCCACTACCTTGTTTTAAAACCTCAATTCCTAAGAAATATTTTAGTTCACCAAGGTCTTTTATCAAAAAACTGTTCTTTCAAGCAATCTTTAACAGTTTTAATTTCATCTAGAATACTACCAGTAATTACTATGTCATCTACATATACCAGAAGATACACAGTAACAGACTTTGACAATTTATAAAACAAGAGTAGTCACATTTGCTTTGCACAAATCCTAAGTTTGTTAAGACACCTACAAGTTTTTCATTCCACATTCTAGGGGCTTGTTTAAGCCCATATAATGATTTTTTCAACTTGCACACTTTATTTTCATTTTCAGAATAATATCCATCAGGTAATGACATATATACATCCTCATATAAATCACCATATAAGAATGCATTATTTACATCTAATTGATACAGATCCCAGTTATTTTGAACAGCTATGGAATAATACACATCTAACAGTTACAGTTTTAACTACTGGTGAAAAGGTCTCTTCATAATCTATGCCATGTTTTTTACTATAGCCCTTTGCTACAAGTCTGGCCTTATACCTCTCTATCTCACCATTAGACTTGTACTTTATTTTATATCCATTTGCATCCTACTAGGCTCCTACCCTTAGGTAAATCAACTAATTCCCATGTATTATTCCTATGTAATGCCTCAATCTCTTCATTCATGGCATTGATCCAGTTTGGATCTTTAACAGCTTCATTTAAAGTGTTTAGGTTCTAAACTTTTATTTAAAGCAACAGCAAAACATCTATTATCTACTGACAAGTTAGAATAGTTCACTGACCTTTCTAATCCATACTTGACCTTTCCCTCAACTATGAACTCATCCAAGTTTTTAGGTAACCTAGAACTCCTAGATGATTTTCTAGTAATGGTTTGATCTAGTGGATTTGGATCATTTCCCTCAGAGTTGAAAGTCAAATCATCACTAGTCATCACAGGTTCATTGTCATCAGCTACACTACTACTGGGCTGCTGTGAACCAGCCAAGCCATCAGTATCAGGTAGTTTAGATGATGACTGAATGGTTTCCTGTGTCCCTAGGTCATTCTTACCTATGCCCTTTCCTTCATCATTGGGATCTTCCACTTGATTAGGGTTTATGCTTTCATATAAGTCAAAAAAATTCAAGTTTGTAATGTTTAAATGATCATATTTATCATAATTTTTAAAAACATTTTCTTCTTTAAAAGGAAAAATGGGTTC
Organism: Ambrosia x helenae; assembly: GCA_030844895.1. Lineage (NCBI taxonomy): Eukaryota > Viridiplantae > Streptophyta > Magnoliopsida > Asterales > Asteraceae > Ambrosia > Ambrosia x helenae. The sequence continues at coordinate 2,440 of JAUTDX010004813.1, read as the reverse complement.
AAAAAATTTTACATCTCTAGAGTAAAAAACAGTTTTTGTATCTAAACTAAAAACTTTATAACCTTTTTTCTCTGTTGAATATCCTATGAACACACATTTTTCTGCTCTAAAACTAAGTTTATCAGGATCATTTAAGACTGTACAAAAGCATAAACACCCAAACTTTTTTAATTGATTTAGAAAGGGCTCAAAACCATATACTAGCTCATATGGAGTTCTACCACCTAACACACTTGAGGGAGTCCTATTGATCAAATAGGAAGCAGTCAGGACACATTCAGACCAAAAACTAACAGCACACAACTTTGAAATAACAATGATCTAGCCACATTTAAAGATGTCTATGTTTCCTTTCAAAACCCCATTCTGTTGGGGTGTGTATGTACATGATGTTTGATGTAAAATTCCATTTTCTTTAAAGAAATTACTAAGTCTAGCATTGACAAACTCAGACCCATTGTCACTTCTGAAACACTTAACCTTTTTTATCAAATTGTGTCTTAATAATGTTAACAAAATCACAGATGTTATCAAATACTTCTGTTTTATGTTTCATAAGACACACCCAAACAGCCCTTGAGTAATCATCTACTATAGTAAGGAAATATTTATCTCCTTCTCTACTGGGAACCTTATATGGTCCCCAAACATCCAGATGAACAAGCTCACCCAAGGATGTTGTTTTATGATTACTTAAAGGAAATGGTTCCCTATGTTGTTTTGCTCTGTGACATACCTCACAGGGGCCACAACTATCCATAGATCCTAGGTCAAGTTTATTTTTAAGAACTTTTAAAAACATTTTCAGAAGGATGACCTAGCCTATCATGCCACAAACTTATCACATCATTATCACTACACACCTTATTACATAAAAGAGTTGCCACAGAAATATAGCCCATCAACTTGACTACAGTCACCAGGACTTTCTTGGATATTAAGTCCTGAACAAAACATTTATATTCATCAAATATTACATGCACCTTATTATCTTTTGCAAGCTTATGTATAGAGATCAGGTTGATATTATAATCAGGAACAACAAACACATCTAACAACATGACCTTATCTCCTAATTTAACATTTCCAATTTTAGTTACCAATGCATCAGTCCCATTAGGATGTTTAACTCTAATGTTTAACTCAGACACATCAATATATTCAGTTAAATCTTTTTCATCTTTAATCATGTGTTGATTTGCTCCTGAATCAAATATCCATCCCTTAACCCTTATTTTACCATCTTTACTAGAAAAACAGTACACTGGTTTAAAAAAGACACTAGCACAGAATGGATTTTTAAGACTACCTGACACACTGCAGCTTTGTGGACCATCTTTAGTTTTATCATTCAACAAACTTAGTAACCTGTTAACCTGATCACTAGTTAAAGCACTTAGCCCATTTTCAGAACTATCACAACAGAGGAATTTACTTTCTTCCCTTGTCTACCCCTTGACCTCATCCATGATGGATAGCCAATTACTTCAAAACAAGTCTCAACAGTGTGACCAACCTTGTTACAATGAGTACATTAAGGTTTTGTTTGGAAACTTTATTTGCTTTATTAAACTCTAAATTCTGATTAGATTTAGAAAACAGAGCCATGTTTTGAGGTTTTTTTCCAGCATTGCTGGCATTTCTATGGGATTCTTCCTAGAAATGACACTGAATGCTTCCTTAACAGAAGGCAATGTTTCTTTTATTAGCAAACTAGTCCTAACACTTTGGTACACACTGTCAAGTCCATTAGGAACTGCATTAGCTTAATCATACTACTAAAGTTATTAAACTCAATTGCAGCTTCACAAGTACAAGCAGGTAATTGCAAAATTTGGTCAAGTTGCTTCCACATAATGTTTAGTTTATGATAATATTCAGATACAGGACTACCATTTTGAGTGAATTAATTAATTTTTTGATATAAATCAAACACTACTGATCCATCTACCTTGTCATAGGTCTCTTTTAATTCAGTCCAAAACACTACTAGCTAGTCTAGAAAAAACATGTCCCATATATAAGTCTTCACTAATAGAGTTTAGTATCCAGGTTAATACTATTGAATTACATCTGTCCCATTGCCTTCCCAATACATCATTGTCTACAGACCTAACACATGACTTATCAATGAATCCCCACTTGTTTTTAACTTGTAAAGCTAGTTGCATAGCATTAGCCCACACATTATAATTTTCAGATCCTTTAATTTTATTGACACAATTGTCAGATTACTTGAATCTGAAGGGGTGTAGGTATAATGGATCACTAGCATCTAACTTACTAACCAGGTCTCACTTGGTCCAGGATCAGGGTTGCCCCCTCCCCCAGACACTACTGCTTGACCAATCAACCATTTTATTTCCAAATTTAATCAGTATCAAATTTAACAGTATCAATCACAGAGACAGTTAGTAACAAGTAAGCAACAAGCAATCAA
>JAUTDX010004812.1:0-51265 GCA_030844895.1 Ambrosia x helenae | reverse complement strand
TTTCTTTTACACATTTATTTATAATGGGTGTTTTGCAATCTCGCTATCCATTTTGCCACCTCTAGTTTATTTTGTATGTCGCGTGCTCATCATATCTACACGGTTTAATATATACTATATAAATGAAGTAATGGACACACTTGGGGATATGCATTTGTTAATTTTGCATTGCTGGTCAATACTGCAGGTTGCGGACAATGTTTGCAGTGATGTTGGATACTGATTACATGACTAAACCCGTGTTCAAAGAAAATTTCTGGAACGATTGGCGGAAGATACTAGGAAGAAACCACACGATTCAGAATTTAGAAGACTGTGATTTCAAACCAATATATGATTGGCATCAGCGTGAAAAGGAGAAGAAGAAGCAAATGAGTACAGAAGTAAGTTTTGATTAAACCATTTTAATTACGTAAAAGAGTTGCAGAAATGGTTTACTAATTATAAGGGCCGTTGGCAGGAGAAGAAGGCGTTTAAAAGAAGAAAAGATGAAGCTTGAGGAGAAATATATGTGGGCGATAGTTGATGGTGTCAAAGAGAAGGTAATCTTCATTCTCATTTTATCTTTATTAAATAAATTAGTTAATTAGTTGAGTAACTAATGGCGCAGGTTGGAAACTTTCGAGTTGAGCCGCCTGGTTTGTTTCGAGGCCGTGGCGAGCATCCCAAGGTTCTAATTCTAATAATAACTTTATCCCTCTCTTTCTAATGAAAGATTTTAGCTTAGGGCATTTTTGACAGTTAGTTCCAAATAATAATCTTTATTCTAAAACTACAAGTTATGACTGTAATCTGCTTCGCGTAGATGGGGAAAGCTGAAGAAACGTATCCGTCCAAGTGACATTAAATTAATATCGGGAAGGGTGCCCGATTCCAGAATGTCCAATTCCTGGTGAAAGGTTTGATATTGACTTTTGGCTTTTCTTTTTGTTGGATTCTTGATTTTTTTCCTGAAAACTACGGAAACACACGATGCTTGACAGCTGGAAAGAAGTAAGGCATGATAATACGGTAACTTGGTTAGCATATTGGTATGATCCGATAAATGGAAAGGATTTCAAGTATGTTTTCTTAGCTGCCAGTAGTGCTCTTAAAGGTCAAAGTGATAAAGAAAAATACGAGAAGGCAAGGTCGTTAAAGGTAAGTCAAATGTAATGGTTTGATTCGGGTTATGTTTTGTCAGTCACCACTCAAACTCGTCAATAAATATAGTTACGCACTTACGCCTAAAGTAAAATGTGCGAGGGTCAAAAGTTGTCCACATGTCTTTTTAATGCATAAAACCATCAGTCATTTTAATCATGAAATATATCGTTATTAAAATATTAATAACTTTATATTAGTATTTTGTTATAGAATTACTTAGAAGGGATCCGACAAGCTTACACTAAGGATTTCGGAAATAAGGATGTGGACTAAGAGACAAGTGGCAGTGGCTACGAATCTTATTGATAAACTTGCACTCAGGGCAGGAAACGAGAAGGTCCGTTTTCTGTGCTCTTTTCTTCTATTAATTACCTCTCAAATGACAAATAAATTAATCAAAAGAATAATATTATGTATATATGGTTGCAGGATGACGATGAAGCTGATACAGTTGGTTGTTGCACATTGAAAGTAGAAAACGTTGAACCGATGCCTCCAAACATCCTGAAGGCACGGTTCTTTTCATTTTATAAAAATTAATGATATTTTTTTTCTAAAAATTAATAAGGTTATATGTTCTGATGCAGTTTGACTTTCTCGGTAAAGATTCCATACGGTACCAAAATGAGGTTGAAGTAGAGCTTCCGGTATTTAAAGCAATTCAACAGTTTCGATCCGGTCAGTTGACTTTCTTCATTGGATTATTTCAAACCCTTCACTCTTTTTGCTGAATTACAAGTAAAACACTTCAGGAAAGAAGGGTAACGATGATCTTTTTGACAAGCTGGATACAAGTACATTAAACGCTCATTTAAAAGAACTCATGCCTGGCCTTACAGCAAAAGTTTTCCGTACATATAATGCGTCCATCACATTGGATGATATGGTAATAATAATAACAATATTTTGTAATCTGGAGTTTCTGTCTCATTGACTGAGCGTTATTTTGTGGCTGCTTGCAGTTAAATAGGGCATGAAGGGTGGAAATGTTGCTGAAAACGTAGTCGTTTACAACCAAGCAAATAAGGAGGTGGAATTCATACCCTTTTGGAACCTTTATATATGTTATTTGTACATCAGGCCGAGGCTTAATATTAATTTCATGAATATGTTTTGTAGGTTGCAATTATTTGTAATCATCAACGTAGTGTTCGAAGTCTCATACCGCACAAATGATGAGGCTGAATGAGAAAATAGATGAGCTAAAGGTTACACTTTGTTACATCACTAGTTAACTTATAATCTGTGTTAGTAAATAGTTGATTGATCATGAATTGCATTTGCACTAGTCAAGAAAATGGGACAAACATTATGTTTGTTGGTCAACCTAACCCGACTAAAATGAACTTAAATGCTTAAATGTGACCGTTTCTTATTTTTTAGGGTGTTTTAGAAGAACTGGAAACTGATTTGGCACGTGCGAAGAAAGGGAAACCTCCATTAAAGGGTTCTGATGGAAAGACGAAGAGGAACATGAACCCCGAAGCGTAATACCGCTTATCATAATTGCACATAATATTGCAATTTTTTATGATAATTAAATTAAGCGAAGTGGGATATCACTTAAACGTGCAGGTTACAGAAAAAGATTGATCAAACGCATGCAAAAATTGAGAAAATGGAACGTGACAAAGAAACCAAAGAAGATTTGAAAACGGTTGCTTTGGGCACTTCAAAAATCAATTATCTTGATCCTTAGAATAACTGTCGCTTGGTGCAAGCGTCGTGAAGTTCCCATCGAGAAGGTAAAAATAAAATTACTTTTTTTTACCCTTATTTGAATATGTTAATTTATTAAATAATCTATAGCCGCTACACATGACCCATACCAGTCTGATACATTATAGCCGTTACACGTTACCCATTACGTTCGTGTGTTTCCTGATGGGTATCCGATATATCCGTTTCTAATCTTATGTGTTTAAAAAGTACTTTTTGTGATAACCATGACCATATTCTGATCAAACTCGCAAAACAACCAACATGAAATATCAAATATGCTTTGTTATATCTTCCACAATTTTTATATTATTAACAATCAGACTGGTATCATCTAATACCGTACCATCCAAACCCATGAAAAAACTTGTAACAAATCTTAGACTTGTCCAACACCCACATATCCGTCCCATTACTTGTCACAAATGTTTTAGATTTTCTTGTTGCTTATCGTTTTTATGTTTGATGCAGATATTTAATAAGTCTTTATTGGCAAAGTTTGCTTGGTCAATGGATGTGGATCCTAGCTTCAGGTTTTGATAAGTAGTTCTAGCAGAGGAACTCTACTAAGCCAAAACAAAATGGACAGACAGAAGGAAACAATGAATTTATGTTTCTGTATATTTTTTTTTTTCATTTTTATTCGATGTACCGAGAGAACTGTTTAAGGAAAATTCATGTTGTATCATGCATGTTAAAGAAATTAAACTAATGATGAGTTACTGAGTATGTGTTAATTTTTTTCAGTCTTCTGTATGATTTGAGTTGAAAATGGATGTTATTATTTGTAAATATGGTATTTGATTTTAAACTTTCTAGGCACATGTTTACTTTTAATAAATATGTGATAATTTACTAGACAGTGAAAAGTTTGTGGTGTCCTTTCCACATTGTAATGGGAAAAAAAACATGGGTGATCTGTACTATATAGAGAAAGGAAAGTTGTAAGATGATTATGTCTATCTTAGTTGGAAGTGAAGATGTGGTCCACTACTTGTAGTTAAAGGTAATGAATTGATCATTACATTGTTAGTCAGAAGTAAAAAGATAACTCACATCTTGACAAATGTACATTTTTTTAAATAACATATTCACCACCATCTAGTTCTTTTACGATTTAAAATTCCAAACTGAAAAAGAAGAGTAAGGTAGAGGTGTTAAAAAAATCTGAAATCCAAACCGAATCCAAAAAAACTGAATCTGAAGTCTTATTCGGATCGGATCTATCCGAATATCCACATAAGAATTTGGATTTGGATCGGATTCGAATTTCAAAGTTAAAAAAATCGGATTATTCGGGTTAGGATAAGTTAAGTATTAATAGTATTTTTGTCATGGGTAGCCAAGCTCATGATTAATAGTTTTAAAATTTATCAAACCCTGATTAATATTTAAACATTTGGCACAATAATGTATGTCCCCATGACTAAATCTAATTCAGTTTAGGACTTGTATTTGTGTTTAAGGTTTTCGATTTTGAATTATGATTAAGGCTATGTTTGAAGTTAAAACTTTGTATTTGTGTTTTAAGACTATATTAAAGACAAGGTTCAATTCTTCGGTTTTGTATGTTTTAACTATTAAGACTAATTTCTATTTTTCAATTTTAAGACAATGTTTTGAATAAATTGTTGTTCGATTTAAATTGGATTATTCGGATATCCGTTCTGATTATTCGGATTACCTGGAAAGAGCTAGTTTGCGTACAGACTCATGTTTAAAGTGAATGAGAGAGTGTGAGAGCGGATAAAAATTAAACATATAACGTGAATTGACAATTTTGCCACTGAAGCTAACTGACTTCACTAACCCCGTTAGGAAAATGGTTTAAAATGACACCAAATGAAAACCACTGGGTTCCAATGATAAAAATAAACTATTCTGTCTAAAGTGGTATATATGGCCAAACCTCAAGAACCATTTTGACAGTTTAGTCTATTTATCAAAATACGGTGTTCACCAGCATTTAGTTCTTTACGATTTTAAAAATCCAAAGTTAAGAAGAAGAGCAAGGCAAGAGAAGATCGAACTAGAGCACAACTTTGATTTCATATTTCCAATGAACACTTTCTCGAAAATGAGAAGCAAATGGTGACCTATTCCATATTGTAATCTCTACTTTATTAAATACGAGATACGTGTATACAAGGAACGCTTTCTACCTTTTGTAAAAAGCGAATAAGTAATTATTACCTTACTAGTGAAAAGTTTGTACGTCACTGATCTCTACTATTAAAAAAGAACGCTAATGAGCAATAACTATAGTGGAATACTAAGTAGTAGAATGTAGGGTGAATTCGTTTCTATCCATCTGAACACTATATACATTTTGTTCATGTGTTTACTATGCTTCTATCTTTTGTTCATATCTTTACCCATTACACATTAGCAAGTGGATTTTTTGAATCGATAACAAACATTTGTCACCATTAAAGTTTTTTAAAAAGTTAGAAATAACACATTCATCCTTTAGGTTCTCAAATCAATATCCTACATGCTGTATACATGAATCAAAACACGCCTAACATCATCACACGCCCACTTCAAATCAACTTTTAAACCCAAAAACTAATACATCTGAACTAACCCATACTAAACCTTCTATCTTTTACTCAAACCAAAACCCACCACAACCATCTTCAATTTGATCCACCGTTAAAAAAAACATACAACTTCACATAAATCTTCACTCTCAAATCTTCTTAAAACACCATATTACCCGTATATAAACTTTTAATATCCCCACATACAAATTCAACCTTAAAACTTTTACAATAATAACTATCTCCATTACATCAAACATAATTCTACACAACACTTACTTGTGACTTTTCACTTTAATCGACGGTTAAGACTTTCACAACCAATCTATCAAACCAAAAACAACACACAAAAAAAAAAAATACCAAATAAAAAAAAGCTACAAATTTTTTATAATAATAATAATAATAATAATATGGATTTTCCTTTGTATTAAGCCTCCATCTATAGATCCTTCACATTTGGTACTCCTTCGATCCCTACTCTCTCTGTTTTTTCTTTTATAAAACATCTCTTCTTCACACACAGTGTAATCAATCAATCAATCAATCAGGTATTGTTTTCTTTCATCTTAATCTTTATTTCATTGTAAATTTATATAGATTTTACCCATTTTATTTGAATTCCATTGATCTAAGTTAGTGGGTCATCTCTTTTCATCATCAAGATTATAATTCAGTCCATTTTTATTGATCTTTAAACAATTAGGTTAGGTTTTGTGTTTGTGATGTGGGTTTACTTTCTGGGTTTGTAATTTTATTAAAGTTAACTGCTTTTTGTGTCTTGTGTTTATTTAAAGTTTAAATGCTTTGTGGGTCTTTTTATTTATGTGTTTTATAGTTGAATTGAAGAGTTTGTTGTGAATTATTGTGTAGGGGATTTTGAATTTGAATTTGGAAATGAGTGTGGTAGGGTTTGATATTGGGAATGAGAATTGTGTTATTGCTGCGGCGAGGAACCGTGGGATTGACGTGTTGTTGAACGATGAGTCGAGCCGTGAGACGCCTGCAGTTGTGGGCTTTGGTGAGAAGCAAAGGTTTTTGGGGTCTGCAGGGGCAGCGTCGGCTACTATGAATCCGAAGTCTACTATTTCTCAGGTTAAGAGATTGATTGGAAGTGCGTATAGGAATCCGGATGTACAAAAGGATATTAAGTTGCTACCGTTTGAGACTAGTGAGGCGCCTAATGGTGGTGTTTTGATTCATTTACAGTATTTGAATGACTGGAAGACGTTTACGCCTGTTCAGATTTTGGGCATGTTGTTTGCTCATTTGAAACAGATGGCGGAGAAAAATCTTGAAATTCCTGTTACGGATTGTGTTATTGGGATTCCGTCGTATTTTACGGATTTGCAAAGGCGTGCGTATCTTGACGCTGCGCATATTGCTGGTTTAAAGCCTTTGAGATTGGTGCATGATTGTACTGCGATTGCGTTAGGTTATGGTATTTACAAGAATGATTTTACCGATACCGGACCCACAAACGTCGTGTTTGTTGATATTGGGCATTGTGACACTCAGGTTACTGTTGCGGCTTTTGAACAAGGGCAGTTGAAAATATTGTCGCATTCTTTTGATAATCATTTGGGAGGTCGAGATTTCGATGAGGTTTTGTTCAGATATTTTGCTGAAAAGTTTAAAGAACAATACAATATTGATGTTTATATGAATACTCGGGCTTGCGTAAGGCTAAGGACGGCGTGTGAGAAGTTAAAGAAAGTTTTAAGCGCGAATGCCGAAGCGCACTTAATATTGAATGTTTAATGGATGAAAAAGATGTGAAAGGGTTTATAAAGAGAGAAGAATTTGAGAATTTGTGTTTAGATTTGTTAGAGAAAGTTACTGCTCCTTGTGTTAAGGCTGTAAATGATGCTGGAATAGGCGTTGATCAAATATATGCTATCGAGCTTGTTGGGTCTGGTTCGCGCATACCGGCTATAATGAGAAAACTAACATCGCTTTTCGGGAAAGAACCGAGGAGAACGCTTAACGCAAGTGAATGTGTTGCTAGAGGATGTGCACTTCATTGTGCAATGCTTAGCCCGTCTTTTCGTGTTAGAGACTATCAGGTTTGTTTTATTACTCTTTTTTTATGATTTTCCCAAATTTAGATATTTCATGCTAACGGGATTCATGTAGCGTTTAAATAATCTTTGTAGGTTCAAGATTCGTTTCCTTTTGCCATAGGACTTCAATCAGATGAAGGAGAAGACATTAAACTGCCGAATGGCACGTTGTTTCCAAAAGGCCATCCATTTCCAAGTGTTAAGATGATTTCATTGCGTAGAAGTAACACTTTCCATTTGGGGGTCGTATATATCAATGAGGATGACCTGCCTCTTGGAGTATCACCTAAAGTCGGCCGTTTTACTGTAAGGATATCTCTTTCGTGTCCTATGCTTTTCATTTCTACCTTTTCTATACAAAGTTGCTGCTCGGTTAAATTATAATAAAAATAACTTCGGGTCTTTAAGCATTTACAAAAGAAGTGTTGATATTTTTCCAGATTGGTCCTTTCTCAAGCTCAGAAAATACAAAGGTCAAAGTCAGAGTCAACCTAAATATTCATGGAATTGTAATGATAGATTCTGCTTCGGTAAGCATACTTTCTAATTACCTAAGTTTTTAAAGAAACTTTTGTTTTTTGTATGTGATAATCAACCTCCTTCGTGCTTCTTGTTTCAGTTTATACACGAAGGTCACTCAAGTAACAATGCACATTCACATTCAGAACGAACGGTGGTTGACAATGACATGTCAAATGGTGGTCATGCCGAGTCTAGTCCCTCTACAACACATTCTGTAAGTAACATCTTGTCGACTTTTAACACTGCATGCTGATAGAATCTTTATGCGTTACATTATCATGCGCATATAATTGTAATTTTCGTGCACAAATAATAGGCACGAAGGCAGAAGATTCCGGTCACTGAGAATATCTATGGTGGAACAACTATAGATGAGCTAAGGCATGCTCAAGAGACGGAGGGTATTTTGGCAGAGCAAGACATAAATGTAGAGCTGACTAAAGAAAAGAAGAACACACTCGAGTCTTTTTGTCTATGATACACGCAACAAGGTATATATCTTCTCTTTAGAATATATGTTCATTGCATTTGTTGCAATTATTAGTACTTTTCACTTTTATATACTTACCCACATATTGAACGGTATTATTTGTTTTAGCTTCTAAGTTCGTACCGGAGCTTTGCTACAGACGAAGAAAGGGACGGAATATCTAGAAATCTTCAAGAAACTGAGGACTGGTTGTATGAAGACGGTGATGATGAATCTGAACAAGCTTATACTGGAAGGTTGCAGGATCTCAAAAAGGTATCTTGAACGTCTATGGGCGGGTAAGGCTGTTAAATGTTGTTCGGGTCGAGAGAAGCATGTTGATGTGACCAGAAACAGATGATAAAAACTTTTATATGCATTTTTTTATATGAACAGTGTGCTTGTTTAAACATAAGTTTAAACAATTATTTATTTGAATATAATATATAATTTTGTGAAAAAAAAATGATTTAGTTGGTCTCGATTTTGCTAGTTTCTTTAATTTACAATATTGAATATAATAATAATATATAATTAGTAGTGTTTACATATCTACTTTTCTATGTTAATGTAGCTGGTAGATCCTGTTGAAAGTCGCTACAAAGAAGAAGATGCAAGAGCACAAGCAACAAAAAATTTGGCGAGTTGTATCAACAAATATCGTATGGCTGCAAATAAACTGCCTGCTACTGAGAGAGAGGCGGTATGATTCTAGTCCTTTTCTTGTTATATATTTACCGCCAATTATGCAGTAATGTTACTCGGTACCAAGTACCAAATAAGAATCATACCTACCGAAGTGTTAAATCTTTTATTAACTAAATGATAAATATGATTACAAGAAATATATTATTGAAATATTATAGTTTTCAGAAAACAAAGGTTTAGGAGGTCGTACACATCACATTTTTAGCTAATTTTTCAAATTTTACCGAGACCCTTAAGAGAGAACAAAATTGAAGTATCGACTCACTCATCAGTAAATGTAAATGAAAGAAAAATCATTATACTTGGCACATTCCATTATTCTTCCAAACTTTAGCGTTCCTTTTGCATTGTTTTAAAAAGCAACGGTTTGTTTGTATCCCAAAGCGTTCACTCCATAGTTTAGCCCAAGTGTTCGACTGTTGAAAGTTTCATTTTAAAAGTATCCTGTAGACAAATAACCAAGATAACACTATTATGTTAAGGTAACTAATGGTTAAAGAGGTAATCCAGAATTGAGCATTGCCGAATAGCTACATGGTTGCATTTATATTGCGACATTTCAAAAATGAAATTGTGGATTTTTTTTTTGCTTAAAAATAACTGTTTGTATAAAGAATATTATTAAATATTTAATCATTTCGGCAGGTTTACAGCGAATGCAGCAAAGCTGAGCAGTGGTTGCATGACAAATCCCAACTGCAGGCTTCAATGCCCAAGAACGCGGATCCTGTTCTCCTTTCAAGTGAAATTAATCAAAAAGCTGACATTCTTGAGAGGTAAAGTTGTTTGCTCAGTGATTTTACTTTAAGAATCAGATTAGTGCTATAAACCGATAAAGTGTCTGTCTGAACTAAAGGTTTGCAACACGGGGTCGAAAGGGTTGGGTTTACAAAAAACATAAACTGAACTGACTTATCTTATCGTTTACTATCTACTTCAGAATGTTGAAGCACATAACGAGAAACAAGTATTCAGCCTCAAATTACGACGATGCCTATGATTCAAACCAACGGGACAAACCCGATGACATGTATGTAGATTGATATAATATTCAGCTCACCCTGCAGCCAGCCAAGCTTACTTGACAAGCAATTTGAAATCATTTTTCTAAATATTATGATGCTTAGGTGTCAACTACATTTTTGTTTGCTGAATTCACCATTTTGAATTGAAACTTGATGATGTATTGCTTTTAACTTGATGTCAAAGGGGGGGTTTTGAATTGTGTATTTTTATTGTGTTGAATTTTTTTTTTCTTTATTGTCATTTTAGGTTATTATGTGGTTTTTTTTATTTACATTAATATACACACACACACAATGCATGCATGGTTTTATTTGAATGAAATCATTTATACTTGCATCTCACACACATATAATGTATCTACAAGCATGTATATGAATATATGATATGTATTGATTTAACCTAAAAATATGAACTAGTATATGCTCATGTAAAACCGTTGGCGTTAAATAGGATTACTTACATTTAATCTAAGTAAAATTGTATTTAACAAAAGAGCATTTCCAATGCATTCAATTTTCAAAGCATTTAAACAAATTACATAAGCTGCTAGCTTTAGCACAAACTCAAAACCCAAAGCCATTCGAAAGATCATTGACAAGCCCCTCATCTTGAGCGAAAGCTAGCAAAGGTGGAGACAAAGAATAAGAGTCGATAACCATAATAAAGTCAAAGGTTGGAAATATCAACATTAACAAATGTCTTAGGCGATCAAATGTCAATTTAAAGTTTAGATGTAGGTGATGTAAATTCGGTCTAGTATCTTGTTAACAACCGTCATGTAACATTTGGGTGTTGAATAAAGTAATTTGCCATTCAAAATGCTGATAGTTTTGACTATAATTGTGATTATACTTGATACGATTGGTTGATAAATAAAATATTTTTTTTAAATCCTTATTAATTGAAATAGTAGAATATATATGTATTACATATATACACATACACACATGTATGTATATTTATAGAGAAAACAAGAAAAGTTAACCTAACCAAAACTAGACGCATCTATGCGTGTCCAGAATTGAATGTTAAAGCTACTCCAAAAACTTTAACCGTAATTTCTCTTTAGATACGATATACATAATTCGACAGTACACTCCAAAACAAGTATCACTAATAGAATTGCAATTCAATTTGCTTTCTTTGTTTGATAATTATGTTTGATAATTATTTAATTTTTCAAAGTAATTTTGTCATGTGAAAATGACACCTGAGGTTGCAAACTGCCGATTTAGATTATAAAAAACAAATAAAAAGAATTAAAAAAAACAAAATCAAATAAAACAAGACGAAGATGCCGGTCTAATCTGAATTCATAGGATAAAATATAACAAGACAAAAAAAATATGTAACCTTTTTTTGGACCCTAGTTGCAGGACTTAACGGTGGACAAAACACTAATCATCACACTCTTGAGAGACTCGAAACAAATTTAGAACTTAGTTTCTAAAAAAGATTAGTACCTACATGACCTTATAAGTAGTCATTACATAATAATATATATTTAAAAAATAGAATTATAATGACTTATGCTTTGGCCTAATGTCTATTACAACTAATGTTGGTCGGATAAATTAACTTAACATTACTCACAAACACTCTTGCTAAAGCATTTCATCTTTAACCCAAGTCTTTTGAAGATGGAGAATAGGCCTCAACCAATTAAAAATGTATTATACCTTGATATAAAACGTGTGACAGAACTCAGAAGCATAATACTTCACTAAAATGAAAATAGTGCTATTTAAAATGTAGCGTAATGATAGTTTTATGGACAATACTTTATCTAAATGGTTCGAACCCAATGTTTTCTATCTTAATTCTTTAAAAGATAACCTGTGAGATGACTTTATCTGGTCTTACTTGTTAGCAAGTATTTATGAGTCCCAAACTTTTTCTCTCATGATAAAAGGATTATCGTTATTATTAATTTTTTTTTTGGAACGGCTAATTTTAGTTGCTTGGTGGATCTGAATTTGGGTCTTTCGCTCAATAGGCTTTGCCTATTACCACTCGGCTTTCTAAGTGGTTAAAAAACAAATTTTGGACGGTTAATTTCCTTTTCCCAGTTTTGAATTTTGATCTTTCACTAGAGGGATTTTGCCTCTTACTACTAAGCTACAACCTAAGTGACGATAAAAAGATTATCTACACCACTACGAATACTAGGAGCGCGATGGTATGCATTATGAGTAAAATACGTAAGTAGTATGTGTCATAATGAGTCAATACCATCGTAGTGTAGTGGTAGAGAAATTGGTGGGCAATGATAGAAGACCTGGGGGATCCTGGGTTCGATTCTTGAGCCAGACGGGTTTTACCAGTAATTTCATCGTCGTGCCTATGGGCGAGTGGGTTAGCGGGTTTTCTCCAGAATTGGTGTTTGACAACTCGGGTACTCTCGAAGTACTTGAATTTGTCGAAAGAGTGCTCCGAGAGTGCTCAGGTTTGATTTGTTGGCCGTTAAAAAAAAAAGTATGTGTCATAATGGAAGGAGTAAACTGCCATTTTGGCCCCTGAGGTTTGCCCAAAAATGTTTGATTGGACACCAAACTTGACTTTTACCACTGGTAACCCTGACATTTCATTTTGGTGCCATTTTGGACACTTTTTTTAACTCAGTTAGAAAAATCAGTTAACTCAAGGGGTAATTTGGTCATTTTATGTCTTAACGTTAAAAAACACATATTTACTCCTTCTTCACAGACAACGATTCAAACACAGTTTCTTCCACCTCTCTTCCAAAAAACCCTAATTCCCAAATCGTAGAAACCCAAATCGATCGACGATGGTATTCTGCAATTGTGGAGCTCCAACTACAATACGTGTGTCTTCGACCTCTGCAAACCCTGGTATACGTTTTTTCTGCTGCAACAAGAAGGGAAAGAGTTGTGGTTTCGTTTGTAGGGCCGAACTACCCTTGGGTCAGATTTCTAGTTTGATGAACACTATCAACGAAAGTGAAGAGAATGAAAAACGATTGAGACTCAAGAACACAGCTTTAGAAACCTTGGTTGGGATACTCAAATATGAGAACAAGAAGCTGAAAACTTGTCTATGTATGACTTGGTTTGTAATCATCATGTATTTCATTTTTTAGTTGAATGTAGGTTGTTTTGTAATGATCAAGAACATGAAATGTATGGTGTTTCTTATTGTAATGATCAGTGATGGTTGAGTGATCAATGTATGTTTGCAAATCTTGAATTTAGGTTGTTTTGTAATCATCATGATTTTGTTATAATGATCAATGAAAGTTTGTAATGATCAAGAACCATGCTTGTGAACAAACAGAAACATACAAAAGCAGCAAAGTAGATAGTTAAAGTAGTCTAGTGCATACATGAAAGACAAGATGAAACATGACATATAAGTCTAAGTCGGGAAACATAACTAACAGGACATAACTAACAGCAAACAACAAGCCTACTTCCAAAGACAATCGTCATCCGAACAGTAGTCCGAATCTGTTCCATGCCCTCATTCATAGGGATTACCAATCATCCTCCTCTGGGTTGGAATAATTCCATGCGTTCTTCAACACCTCTGGGTCATAGTCTCTACATGGGTCAAGCTCCTCTTCTTCAACTGCTTGTTGAACTGCCTTTCCATCAACCTCTTCAACAGCCTTTTCATCAACCTTTTCAAAATTATCTTCAACCTCTTCAACAACCTTTTCATCAACCTTTTCAACAGTCTTTCCATCAACAATTTGACCAGTGTGGAATGCAGGTCCCTTCTGCACCATACGCTTTTCTAACTCTCTATTTTTTTCCTACAGTCCCTAACAGCTCTTTGCAAAGTGGTGTTGTCTTCATCATCACTTAAACTGTTAAAATTATCTAAGTCTATGTCAATGTCTTCCTCAAGTTGGTTAACATTTTCATCATCTCTAGCATTAAATTCAACAACAGCCTTATATTCATCCATGTTAACATCAATATCATCATCTGCATTCTCCTCATCAACTATGTAGTCTCTATCCTCCTCATCACTAGCCTCATGACTACCATCATCACTACCCTCATCACCAGGCCTATAATCACCATTATCTGGATCAGGGTTTACATGAGTACCCTGCTTCACCTTGTTCTTCTTAATGGCCACAACTCTTTCCCCACGTTCTGCAAGTACATAAGAACTAGCACTATCATCATCACCACCACTATCACTATCCTCATCCTTACCATCACCAGTACCACCATCAACACCCTCATCATCTTCCTGATAAAATTTTGCCTCTGTTATCACACTTATATCAGTAGGATCAGCCTGAGTTATGACACCTATATCACTAGGATCAGGCTGTGTTGGATTACTTGAATTGGAAAATGTTACAATAGGTTGAACATAAATTTCTATCATCCTATTATTTCTAGCAATTGTCAGCATTCTATTATAATCAGATTGAGCGTTCAATGATCTTAACCCAAAGTCTAAATCCTCACCTGGTACTTGATAATAATACCTAAAGTTGGAAACTTCCTTTTCTGAATACCCAATTTCTAAAACCATATCATTAATCATTTTCGAAATATTACCATCCACATAGTCAATATATGCCACTTTACCTTCTTCATATGCACTATCTGGAAAATCTGTAAGCTCACCCCCATAATGCAACCCCACTGAAAAAAGATTATGATTGTTACCTAAAAAAAATTATTGATGATGTCGAGGTGATGAAGACGACGAAGATGAAACAACGTCAATAACTTACTGTATTCGAGGTGAGGATTGAAAGCAGCATCCTTGTCTCGAAACTTCCACATTGGATAATCGAACTTGGAACAAAGTCGAATATAGTCGATGTGAAGACGAAGACGAAGAGATTATCACAGTTAGTGTTTTTTACTAGGGTCAGTGTAATGAGTGAAAGGGGTAAAAGAAGGAGTAAATATGTGTTTGAATGTGTTTTTTTAACGTTAAAAGATAAAATGACCAAATTACCCCTAGATTTAACTGACTTTTCTAACTGAGTTAAAAAAAAAGTGTCCAAAATGGCACCAAAATGAAATGTCAGGGTAACCAATGATAAAAATTAAGTTTGGTGTCTAAACAAGTATGTTTGAACAAACCTCAGGGGCCAAAATAGCAGTTTACTCTAATGGAAGTACAAAAATGACGTGGTATTACCTAATCTTTATATGAAATCAAACTTCACACAAATTTTGCTTCCATTTTTGGTTATTTTACAGGAAAAATAATAGATTTGCCGCTCAATGACTCTTTATGTACCATCATGAAAGGAAAGTCTTTATCATGTAATTTTCTCTCACAACTTTGAAATTTGAATGTATAACTTCACAAGGTTAACGACTTAAAATAAATGTAGTTTATATATTTTATTAATAACAGTAACAAACTTTAATAATTATTAGAATAATTAGTTGAGTGTCTCCTTTCGGGTTGTCCGACAGTACTCTAGATTGAAGCAAAGCAAAACAAAACAATCTTTGCACACTAGAATATTAACAAAACAATATAAAATGTTCTAACAACTCTTGTTACATCTAACAACTAAAAACACAAACAACGTATGTGCAAACATATTCATCAAATAATATTACAGTCATTTGTTGTTAATCAATTATGGTGGAAAAATATATCGGAAGCAACAAATTTAAAAACTTAGAAACATCCACAATCATGAATAAGGAACAAGAAATCGATAGAAAATCATTGTTGTTGAGAGACAATGAGTCGTACTCGTCCACACCATGATAATGATGATGATAAGAAAAGCAGTACTCGTCATCCCAATAGTATGTATGACAGATTATGGAAGATTAAAGTGTGGTGTGAGAAAAATGAAAATACACGAACAAATATCAAATTATCTTTTGTTTGTAGAGAAAATATTTATGGTATCTAATTTTCAGTTAAGTATAAAAATATGAGAGTAACACGTACGTATGTGGCTACAAATTCTTCATGTGTGTGTATATATTCTTATTAGACGTGGGGACTGAAAATGCTTGGAATCTTAAACCATACTTGTCAATTGTCATGAATCAATACTGTGGGCCGGGGGTATTCAAATAATCAAACATGTGGAATCTTCCAAATCTTTGTTAATGTACAAGATAGGTAAACAACTCAGAGCATCTGTTAGTGAACATGAAAGTGATGTCAAGTCAGTTGGATCACTTTTATTTTTACATCATTTGAGAGATGTCATGGTTAGTGAAAGATGAATGGTTTTTATGTTAGTTTTCTTAATGCATTTTGTTAGTTATGTTAAACAACTAATATTTTACTTATTATAAACTACTTGTCCGAAATGTTGATTTGAAATGACAATATCCTATTGCTTGACTTAAGTGTGTATAGTATTAGTAGTTGGGGTGACCACCCCTCACCCTCAAGGAGGTGGGGAGCCACCGTGATGGCCATAATACACCGCAACAACTATCTCTATCACGTTAGTGATGGATTTCACCATGGTGGGTATCATGCTTATGGAGAGGTCTTTTTGACCGTTCAATGGTCATATAACCGTTAGAAAAAAAGTACATATATATATACACACACCTTAATATTTTCTCGCACACACTACGCCACTCAAAAGGAAGTAAAAAACTACAAAGCCACATTTTCATAAAAAAAATAATAATAATAAAAACAAACAAACAAACAGGGGGTTAAGCAATAAGGGCTAGGTTCAAAGACACGAAAACGTATAGGTTGGAGGTTCTTGGTAATCCTGGGAGCCAAATAGATTTCATTTGACAAGATGAAGCGTATCCAATCAAACTGTTCCCAAACCAATATGCGCAATTCTACACCTAACCGAACATGCCAAACCAAATCATATCCAGTATTTTCCTTTACCTCCTTAAAATTAAAAAAGTTGAGTTGTACAAAATTTGAAAGTTCTGGAGTCAGGTAAATGTTGATAAACGATGGTTGTCAATTCTACTAGATCGCAAAGGGGAAATCTATGTGAAGTGGGATTGCCCGTTAATTTTTAAATTGTTGTTGTTTTTTTGAATCTTTTAGTTTTTTTTATTTCGATTTTTAACTTTTAGGTTAAAATTTTTGAAAATGAGTTTTTTTTACTTTATTTAACTTTCACATGTAGTTTATGTATTTAAAAAATGTTGTTTTCAAATACTTTGGCTTAATATTTAAAATTTATACAAACAATCAAGAGATAAGAAATTTATTTAGTAACGGGTGATACAAATGATTTTATGAAATAAAGTGAAAGTTTTATGATTGGTTAATTTTAGCATTATGTGTGAAGATGAGTAAACCTCCAAGAAAGTTTATGCCATACTCTTGATCATTTTAACCACAAAAACTTTCCTTTTCTTTTTCTCACTTGTTATTATGTCTTTTGACTTTTTCTCTTCTCACGTGTTTCTCTCAAAGCAAAACATCATGGTTTAGTACTTTCACTACAAGAATGTAGTGTGGATCATATTGGTCTTGGGTTTGGATTAGACTGATTATTCTATATTTGGTAGGTGTGGGTGCTACCGTGTTAGAAGGCATGGTAGCCGTGATGCTTGTGGTGTCTTGTCAGCACCACGGTAGTGATTTATGTGTTTCAAACGATTTGATACACACACGGTTGTAAAAATCTCATCTTGGTGTTGATTACTCCGCGTCTAGGCCGAGTACTCGATGGATCTCCGAGCACTCCTACACTATGGCGGATTACTCACAACTTCCCATGTATATATGCATGTATCGGTGTATATATGTGTGTGTGTTCCTCGTATAAGTAGACCCAACTTCAACTATTTCTCACATACAAAAAAATTCTTTACGAAATAAAAATACAAATGGAGGTTTCACACACTGTGTTTCCACCCGAACAATCAAGTTCTTCCGATGACACTCTTGAAAATTTTGCCACGGTATGCAGAGAAGCAAACGAACTTTATGATACGGGACGCTCAAAAAAATGTGCGCCGTGATTGATGTTTAAAGCGATATTTCGTTTATCGAGAGAATTATTTTTAAAAATTGTGGGAAATATAGATGCTCAACTCAAATGGTTTCAAGAAGGTTGCGCTGAAAGGTCTAAAAAGAATTTCACACCGCTACAAAAAGTCGTAGTTTGAATTACTACAAAAAGATGGGAGTTTGAGAGGAGTCTAGTAAAGTTCTATTGAACCATTACTTTGTCAGTATACACTATTATCGGCTAGTAAGTCCTAGATTAAATTACTAAAATCCAACTTACCATAATTATGAGCTATTAGGGTGAAGGGGCGTATAATGGGTTCATTCTAAAGTACCTGTGAGTTCAAGCGGTTTTGATAGGAGCAACGATGCAAGTTGTGCTCCTTGGATATTGGATTCACAAACCCGTGGTTGAAGATTGAAGTAAGAAGTGTGTTTATTTAATTTTTATTAACAAAATATGTTATGGTTGAACTGGGTTCCAAGCAATGTTTTTAGGACCCGATCGACCAAACGTAAGAACCGGATGACATCTTATCTATTATAAAAGAATTTAGTAAAAATAAGAAACATTTAATCAATTTCTAGTTCGACTCCGGCCCCTAAAATTCCAGTTCAACCATCTGGTTTTTCGGTCCTACTCCCGGATCCCTGTTCAACCAGCTAGCCCAATGCTGAATGGGAACACCATGAGCCAGCATGTCCCGCTCCTCGGTACCCGGTCTGACTCGTCGGTTTTCCAAATATTGATTCCGAAATGGATGTGCCCTCCCTTTAGAGAGGATTTGAGTTAAATTAAGTTTAAATGAGGTGATATCATCCTATTGGCTGAGTTCACGAGTTCGAAATGACTTCTAAGATGGTGGTCCCTCCATTCTTATAATAACTATTTTTCTTTTAAATCAATTCTATCCAAATAAAACTAACACACTTAGGGACTCCTCACGTTAAATGGGATTATATATGTGACAACCGAAGATAATTATATGAGGCCTAAATAGAAGCACCTTGTCATCCCTTCCTAATGGACTCAGCCTCCACCCAACATGGTGAGCTCACCGAACCTATTCTATCAAAGCAGTACCCGAATCCACCAGCCGTGCCACCAGCGGCAGGCGAGGCGGTGAGTTCGGAGCTGGAGGAGATACTGTCCGACACGAGTTTAACTTCCTTTGGGCGTTATCAAAAGGCGACGACTATCGAATTGTATAGTTTGTTTCGGCTAGCTGGTCCCGCGATCATCGTGTACCTATTGAACAACGTGACTTCGATGTCCACGCAAATCTTCTGCGGTCACCTTGGCAACCTTGAGTTGGCAGCAGCATCTCTCGGCAACAACGGTGTCCAACTTTTTGCATATGGTGTCATGGTAACAAAATAGTTACATGGTTATTGCAAATAATTAAATAGAATTTTTTTATTTTAATTAAGATAGTAATAAAAGAGAGTTTATTAATTTAGTCATGTTTATAACTTGAAGTATAGTAGATTTAGTTTAGTTTGTTTAATTAGACCTCTCTTAAGGGAGTAAAAACAGGGGAGGAAATTAGTCGTTCAAAAAAAATTACGGGCTTTAAAATTGATATATTTTATATTTTTTATATAAAAATAAACATATTTCAAGTATGAAATAGATTTCTGATAATACATACGTTTCTGGAACTGTCAGAAATATCTATATATTTGGAACTATTAACATTTTTACTAAGATTACAATAACGACAAGCTTGAAAAATTAAAAGTTTTTTTTTTATTTTTATTTTTTAAGGGTGGTGATAATGTTTATATTTTGCTCGTTGGATGGTATTAATTAAAGTTAAAATATCACTAAAATTTAACATAAAAATCTTTTGAAAATTAATCGTAATTAAAACCATAAAAATACTCTTAACTAATAAATATATTTTGTAAGTATTAGTTTTGTCTTTAAATGTTTGATATCTGCAACCTTTTTGTTTCAACATGCGGAGTTATATATATATATATATATATATATATATATATATATATGATATATTACTCTACGTATAAAATATTAATATTGTGTTTTGTTAACTATATATCTAGCATATAATAATAATATATAAGAACGTGGTTTATAAAAAAAATAAAAAATTTCAAAACATGCCACCCTGTTATAAACTAAAATATAAGAAAAAATATACTCGCTCAAATTTAAATGATATAACTTTTACCTTACTAATTTATGTAACATCGCCATCATGTCCTTGGTTCAATCATTTTGTTCAAGACAAGTTTGTGTATATATGTTAACTATTCACAGTTTGTAGATACGATATAGATGACTCGTCGTCTCGTTTGTAGACTTGTGTTCAAGAGTTTAAGCATGCCTTCAACTTTGTTCAGAAGTCAATGTTAATAATCCTAACCATACTTTTAACCGGCCAGTTAAACAAAAATTGTCGTTATAAATGGTTTGATGATGAATTAATGGACCAAATACAAATAAATTAGTAAAAAACCGCTTGCAACCTTGAGATGGTCCGGTTTTTAAATCATTGCTTTGTAACTAAACGATTTTTACTCAAAAGTATACATAAGTAAACACATTGTTATTATTTTTTTAGCTTGGGATGGGGAGTGCAGTAGAGACGCTATGTGGGCAAGCATATGGAGCTCACCAATATGAAATGCTTGGTGTTTATCTTCAAAGATCAACCATTCTTTAATGGCTACCGGCATTCCTCTTATGTTTCTCTACATCTTTTCCAAACCACTATTGCTTTTGATCGGTCAATCGCCTGAGATCGCAGCCGCCGCTTCCCTCTTCATCTATGGCCTCATCCCTCAAATTTTTGCCTATGCAGCTAACTTCCCGATACAAAAGTTTTTACAAGCACAAAGCATTGTGAACCCGAGTGCCTACATTGCAGCCGCGATGCTCGTTGTCCATATTGCGTTGACGTGGCTTGCGTTGTACGTGTGGGGCTGGGGCTTATTCGGTGGCTCACTTGTGTTGAGTTTGTCATGGTGGCTGATTGTGGTGGCTCAGTTTGTGTATATAGTGAAGAGTGAGAGGACTAAGGAGACATGGACCGGGTTGAGCATGCAAGCATTTTCGGGGCTTTGGGCTTTTTTGAAACTATCAACTGCTTCGGCTGTTATGCTCTGTTTGGAAACATGGTAAGGTTGACAAAATATATGGGAAATCTCAAAAATATAAAATAAAAATTTGCATAATATACATTGATCAACTTCCAACATTTAAAAACTAGACATAGACAAGACCAACTAGCAAGTTAGAAAAAACAAAATTAGCAAAGTCAGCTAAGGAGGCTAAAATCAATCAATTCTCAACATAGCCAATTAATGATTACATATGTAAAGTTTCAGCTCTATCTTAGCTGACATTCAAAAGAGTCGACTCATCTTAGCCGACACAGAAAAAAAGAGCCCTTTAGTCTTCGGCTAAGATGAGCTGACTCTTTTAGCCCTGGCTAAGATATAGTCGACACTTTACAGGTGTACCATTTGATGTTTATTGTGCCGACTAAAATGAAGCATTCGTAGCCACTTTGCTTATCTGACATTTTCTAATTGGTTGGTTTGGATATGTCTATTTTTAAAATGTTAGAAGTCTATTTTATTAACTTTTGGGCTGAGATGCCTATTTAGAGATTTACCACAAAATCTAAAATATACATCTTAAGATTTATTGTAATTGTATTTATTAGAGATTTACCACAAAATCTGATACATAACATCTTACGCGGTCTTAAATTATTACGTATGTAGGTACTTTCAGATACTTATTTTGATCGCGGGTTTGCTGGAAAATCCAGAAATAGCGTTGGATTCATTGGCGGTTTGTGGGACAATACTCGGATGGGTATTGATGATATCAATCGGGTTCAATGCCGCCGCAAGGTATGTTTCCATAAGAATACAATTGCGATCAGATAACAATTATCTGATGCGTGGTTGCAGTTCCCTTAAAGATCACAGGTTGAAATCTTAGCCTCTTGGGACAAACATAGCCTTTAAAAAAATTGTTGTGAAAAAAATAAAAAGTAATCAACTGATGTTTTAGTCACATAGGGTTAGGATCAAATAGACAGTGCAAAAAAAATAGGAAGTCGTAGGAAGCGTATCAAACAGACCCCGATTGAACTCATTTAAGCGGCATTGGAACTGTCTCATCGAACTCTACAATGTTAGTTTTTAGGTATTCGTTTTTTGGGGTTTTAGCTTGTAGTTTTTAGAATATACGTTATATCATTGTGTCTTTTATGTAGCGTTGTGTCTTTTTCTTATTTTCATCATTGTGTCATTTTTTCAATTCATTTTGTCTTTTTTCTTCAGCATTGTGTTATATTTTTCAGCACTGTGTTATATTTTATGCTCATTATGTCATATTTCATGATCTATTGTGTTTTTTGTATCCTTCTCACCCTTCTCATTTTTGTCACACTAGTGTAGAATAATTGACCCTAGTGACATAATGTTGTATATATGACAGTGTTAGAGTTAGCAACGAACTAGGTGCAGGACATCCAAAATCAGCAGCATTTGCTGTCATAGTGGTGACTCTTAGCTCCTTCATGATATCTTTAATATGTGCTATCATTCTCTATGCTCTAAAACATGTCATAAGCTATGCTTTTACCGAAGGCGAAACAGTCGCTAACGCAGTCGCAGAACTCACACCTTTGCTTTCGGTTTCCATCCTTCTTAACGGCATCCAACCTGTCCTTTCAGGTAAGGAGTTTGTTTATATTTTTAAAGTACATTAAACACAACAAATTTGTCAAAAATTGACCAGAAACAGTGTCATTTATGACAGAAGAGTCCATGACGATTGAAATATGTTTACAAATTTAACTAATTAGGGGTTGCTGTTGGATGTGGATGGCAAGCATTTGTTGCATATGTGAATGTTGGTTGTTATTATGTGGTTGGAGTGCCACTTGGTTCTTTGCTTGCCTTCAAGTTTAACTTTGGTGCTAAGGTATGACAATATATATATATATATATATATATATATATATATTTTTAAATAAGTTAAGCATTTAAGCTTTGTTTATATAACTCTACTATGATGATGTAGAAAAAAATAATAACTTTATATATTTTATGTTCCATTTTTTCTCGTTTGACGATAATTTAATGATCAAATCACAAGATTATTAACAAAAAAATTAATCAGTCAGATGATAAACGAACCCTGATTCTACACATTATGCAGGGAATATGGGCGGGTCTGGTTGGCGGTATGACCATGCAAACGATTATTTTACTGTGGGTTACTTTTCGAACGGACTGGAACAAAGAGGTATTTAAAAAAAATGAATTTCTAGGAATTATTATTTTTTTGTGTGTTAATAGTTATTATTATTGTTACTAAATCTATGAAATTTGTAGGTGGAGAAAGCAAAAAACCGAGTTAATCAATGGCAGCAGAAGAAAAATAAACCCTTGCTAAATGGTTGATTAAAAGTAATAACGTATATATTTGTATAGCTATCAATTAAGATTATTGTTAGCATTAGATTATTCTGTTGCTATACAGATATATACGATATTAATAAGTTGCATTTTATATATAGGAAAATTATAAAATAAACTTACTGATTGATACACGTTTATAAAAATAAGACAATGTATACTACAACATTCAAAAAACAAGTTACTTCAAAATTTAGGATTATTGTAAAATCACAAAAACGTTCACACCAAATCGTGTGGGAGTTTCATTGACGGTCGGTGAAAATAAAACTTTTCAGTAATATGTGGGTAAAATTTATCAAAAACCGTCAGGTGAAAGTTCATAGAAATATAGAATATCTGGTCTTGGTAAAAGACAATTTTAGTAGTGGTTTGGTTTTCATAAAGTGGCATTTTTTAAAATTGTATAAAGATATAATATTCGATTATATCACTCTGAAATGTTACATTTTATATGAGTTTTCGTGTATATTATCATCAAACTATATTCTACTAATTTTTAGTTTTGTAACACGAATGTATGGCATTAATTTGTGGGCGACTCTTTGTGTGTAGTACCTAATAGTTACTAATATCCGTTAATTTTGCTGATCTAAAAATAATTAAGTTGGTTTACTATTAAATATGGTTTTTAGCGATCCATTTTAGCATTATAGGTATGTGTGTCTAAGTATTTATTTATTTATTGATATTGTCCAAGAAAGTAATGTTGAGTAAGTTGTGGGAAAAAATCGGAGATAGAAATAGTTGCGAATTTAGAAAAAAAGTTGAGGAGTAGCGTTGGCAACAAAATTCTCTCAGGAGTAGCTTGTACATAAAACGAAGAAGAATTAAAAATTTGCACTAAAAATATACTTCATCAAGAAATCACCAAATCTACCCCTGGATAGAAAACTCCATGTTAGCCGCTATATATAGAAAGGATTGTGTACCATAATAGGGTAATGGGTCGAATCCCATCCAGGTCTAAGCCAAAATATTAAGCCTAGTTATGAATATATGTCATCCATGATACTAGACTCATGCATTTCTTTCGGTCATCCTTGTTTCGTTATTCGTAAGAGACCGTGCATAATACATTAATACAATATTACCTTGACTCGTTCGTATGTTTCTTGGTTCATACAACACTTTATTTAAGTAACTCAAGTTCTGATGGTTCTTGTTTTTAGTGGACTATCAGTCTAGAGAGTCTTCGGTACTGATGAAGCTTGTATTGGATAAGTTCTAGATCGGGGATTTTGATTCCCTTATATATGTCAATGTGATGATAAGTGTAATGTCGGAAGTATATATGTTTATCCGACAAATAACTGCATCATAGTGTGTATCCAATACCTAAGGACTAGAACTTTTTTAGCATAAAATAGTATATAGAATGTGAAGGTGATTTCATAAATATACCATATGTGCCATAGATAACATGAGAAAAGTGATCCAAAGTGTATTAACAAGGACGCGATGTGGAAGCAGTGTATTCCAGAAGTGTTGTAAATTGGATATAATATGGTTTGGAAGTAATCTCCATCATTAGTGATCTTGCAACTATTATGTATAAATAGTTGTAGCATAACGTAAGCATACATATAAGAACTCGTCAAGTAAATGTCTAAAAGAGTTGTAATATAGGTTAGAGGGCTTAATCTATAGAGTATTGTCAAAAGTCAAAAGACTTGTAATATGGCCTAACGACCTTAATCTATAAACGATTGAAAAAAATCTGTAAAGACTTGTGATTTGAATATGTAAATGAATTTAAATGTCTAAAAGTACTTGTACTACTAAAAGTACTTGTACTACAAAGCCATAAAGGATTGCCAAAAGTTTAATACTATAATGGCAATCAGAAGACCGTAATTCGTGTAGGATTCTAGGTCCTTCACAGTTTGATCGAGAGTTGCATATGTTGTCATTTTACTAAGCTTTTGAGGGGTTGATTAATTTTGGATGTTTAAAGAGTGTAATTGCATAGTTATGGTTATTGCTTCACATGGAATACTATTCCTTTGGATAGTCTTGGTTGACTCTCAGGTTAATGGTGAAACTTTAGCAAAAGATAGAATCGAAAACAAATGAATGAGCTAGCGGGAAAGTGCAAAATCTTGTAAAGACGTGTTATCAGGTGTAGGTTGTGTGCAGGCAGGCGTAGACTATGCCCATGTCAACTTTAATTCCAAAAATTAGCCAAATTGGCCACAGATAGTTAAACCATATGATTAGGTTTTTCAAAGAAACTTCCATGGAGGCTAGAGGATGATCAAGGCGCAGTTTTTGGTGATCTCAAGGCTTTGAATTCACCATTCCAACTCGAAATCAAAACATGATTTTAACCTAGTTAAGATTTCAACATGTAGATGAGTGGATGATCTGTTGTGATCAACCCAGGTGTAGGGTTCATGATTGTAGACATTATTTGACTTGGTTAATATTTGTTTGGACTTGAATTTCATTTTGATTTTTGTTTTTAACAGTTAACTGGATTCTTGTGTTGAGTTGTAATTGAAGAACGACTTTGACTTTGATTTTATTTTGTCAATTTTCAGTTTATGGTTGTTAACAATCAATTACCAGTAATTGTTTTACGAGTATCGTATTATTTAGATTATTTTCACTAAGACGACATCCTAGCACACGTTCCTATTTGGTTATGGATCATTAGGTTACCGTGGCCGGATTCCTTTGGCTTTTGATTTTCCTTCATTGCAATTGTTTATCTAAATTATGTCTATGTAATTTGCAATTGATATTTCAAACTAGGTCTTTCGTGTTTTCATGACTTGAACCTTGGGTGATCCCTTTACCAATCATTGTTGATAAAACCAATTTTCAATCTTGCTTGCAATTCAAATTCTGAAGTCAAAGTTAGTTTGTTCTTTTTTAAAACAATTAATTTCATTCCATGACTGAGAAAATTAGTTTGTTTAATTTAGAAAACCAATCAAACTCTTAGTGATTCGACACCATATTTACCTTAACTAGTTAAGATGAATAGGTTACATTTTCTCTGTATTTTTTACTGTTCCTACAACACCCGATCAACTATTTAATCCTACAATCAAAATGGTTAGTCTGGAATTTGGTAAGGGCTTCCTTCAAGGTCTTGGATAAAGACAACCACAAGACTTTGTCTCCATTTCGTCTCCATAGGTGGCCTTGCAACTTTAATGTATAAACAGTTGTAGCATGATGTAAACATATATAAAAGGCTATGTGATGCGGAATGGAGCTTCTATGGGCTTCATTGCGTCACCTCAGCTCCACGTCATCAGGGGGTTTCATTGTTTGCTTCTAATGGTGCTTAAGAAATGGAATGGTGCCCTCCACTATTTTTCTTTTAATTCTTTTAATTAAAGAAGTATCCCTTGTCCTTCGTTATTGTGCCGGAGATGAAGGAAGAGGCGCTATTATGGAAAAAAATGCTAAGGTGGCAGGGGCCCCTTAGTAATGTTCAAGAAATAGAGGAAAGGGCGTCATTGATGGAAAATTGCTAAAGTGGCAGGGGCGCCATCTCTCCACCATCCAAGGTCTGAAAAAGTAGTAACAAAAGCATAATATGTCAATAAGCACGTCTAAAGCTCAAACAAACCGTGCCCAGAATTCCTGCAAATTGCGGATGGGATACCACACAACTTTTGTCGTTCTCTTTTTTCTTCACTTCGTTTCGTTCTATTCATGGGCCACTATAGCCCACATAGCCTATTAACTTTAGCTTCCTTTTTCTTGGACCAATTAAAATACTAAATCCACTCATTTGGTCCAACAGCCCAAACAATTAATATCACTCGGCCCCTGGCTCCTGCTAATTCTTCTTTTAATCCTTTTGATTAATAAACATAAACATAGGGCTGGCAATTTCAGAACCAAACACGAATACCCGGCACGAACCTAAACGATTTTAACAGATACAGGTATGACCTTCACAGGTTTCGTGTCCTAAACAGGTAGACACGAAATATACCTGTTAATTTTCGTGTCTAAATAAGTTAAATACATGTTTACCTGTCTAGTACCCGTTAAGACATGGTAATGATTTTTTTTTAAATATAGGTTGTGGGGGTGGAGTATTGGAGTTATACGTTTTTATAGGTGGAATTCTACCTTTTTAATGCTTGATGGTACCCATTTAACATGTCGGATTTGAAAAACATGTTCATGTATTATCGTATTAACCTGGTATAAACAGGTATTATCGTGTCTTATCGTGTTAACTTGGTATAAACTAGTATTATCGTGTTAATCAGGTATAAATAGTTCGTGCTCGGGTATGGAAAGAATGACACGATAAGTTATCGTGTCGTGTTCATGTTTACATGTTTCGTGTTCGTGTCTTAAAAGGTCGGGCAGAGCCGGTCCCAAGGATTTAAGTGCCTCGACCGAGTCGGAAAAAAGGCCTTAGGCACTAACAAAATATATGAAAGAATTTTTTTTAAACGACGATTAACGTTATAGCAATAAACATAGCAAAAATATAATATTACAATGACATACCGTAATATCTATTCGATGATTCATGATTTAAAAACTCTCAACACCAAAATAATAATTAAAGTGATGAAGTAATAAAATAACTTATACATAAAGAAACTATTGAATAGAAAACCTAAACAAATTGTGAAACTTAATTCGATAAGCTTGTTAGATAATCAAAATGTAAAATAAATCTTAAACTTATCTTATTTTTCTTTACATATTATTTTATATTATTTACACACTTATGATTGAGAATTATATAATTATTTTCAAAATTTATAATTGGCTTTCAACCATTCATTGCTTGGCTAAAAAACGAAATGGAAAATAGTGAAAATCAAACATAATTTAATTAATGTTTGTTAAGAGGTTTAAATTGTCTCACAACTTTAAAAGCTAGAAGCCTCTTATGGATTAAAAGCCGGTCGAAGTCGTCGACATTGGATTGGGAAGTATGGAGAGGTTTTCGTGTTCATAAAGTGGGTTGGGTGTGATATCTGTGTAAATATTGTTGGTATTGTTTTCTTTTGTTGTCCTTGTTGTTTTGCATTTCTTGGTGTATTGGTGACTATGCTAGTTCCCCGCTAGCGTCCTTGGTTTGAATAATATTATTTTGTTGATCGTTCAAAAAAAAAAAAACAACTTGACTTTAAAGTTCACATTAACCTATAACATATATTTTATTACTTTTTTTAATCTTCTTCTCTTTTGTATTTGTATCTCTGCAAGTCACTTCGTTACTCGCCAAAAAATTTTGTGATGTTATTTTCATTCTTGCCTCCTCACTGTGATTGTTCTAGGCATGATAATTTTCTTTTTAAATTTTAAACATATATATAACAAAATATATAAAAAAAATTGGCCCCTCGAAACAACGTGCCTCAACCGGGGGTGCTGTTCGCCCACCCCCAAGGCCAATACTGAGGTCGGATATACATGATTAACCAGCCCTAAAAAAACATAGCGTTGTTTGTTGTTTCCCAATCATCTCAGTTTTATTCACTCTTTTCAACTCTTCAACTCTTGTTGTCTAAAATCTATAATATATAAATAAACACAAAGTAATTTATAGTAATTGACAAATAATGAACAAAAGTTTTATAAATATCACCTGTTTTGAAGATGAGAGATCATTCACATCATCATGATGTTGTTAATCATTAGTTCAACATAAAGGAAATAAAAAACATCAAATGGAGTCAGGCCAGAGGCCGTAAGAAAACAAAAGAAGCAAACCCTAGAATATGAGATGAAGAAGATGATATGATTGAGCAGCCACGTATCACAAAAAAAACCTCTCAAAAACAGGTGTCATAAAAGGGAGAAGAAACAGGCAGGCAGGGAGGTGATTCAACAGGCAACACACAGTTCAAATACCCTCATGAAATTCAAAATTTACAAATATGCCATGAAATACTGTTTAAATCCCAAGGGTTATTAATAGTATATAATACTAATGCATTTAATAAATAGGGTTTAGATCAGATACACACTGAAAGAAAAATATGAATTCGTAGAAAGGATATCAAACAGATTCCAATTGAACTTATTCAAGCGGCATTGGAACCATCTCATCGAACCGTATGATCTTAGTTTTTACGTTTTCGCTTTTTGGATTTATAGCTTGTAGTTTTAGGAATTGTTGTTACATCATTGTGTCTTTTATGTGACATTGTTTTTTTTCTTATTTTATTTATTGTGTTATTTCTGCGATTCATTGTGTCTTTTTTCTAAGCACTGTGTTATATTTTGTGACTCATTATGTTACATTTCATGATCTTTGTGTTTTTTGTATCCTTCTTACCATTTTAATTTATTTTACACTGCATGTCTACATAGGATAACTTTACCCTTAGTAAATAATAAATAATAACATGCAAATATATATATATATATATATATATATATTTCTAAGGGTTAAATCCTACATAGCACTCATATAGTCATTCTTCCTCTTGAGAGTGCCATGTAGGATGCCATGTGGCATTGAGATATTTTAGGGAAAAAAAGAATTTAAAAACAAAATTAGATTTATTTTTCTCATGTTTCCTCTCATAATTTTTAAACGTTAATATTTTTTATATACGAGATTTTTTAAAGAAAAAAATTACACCAAATTAACGAGAGTTTTATTATCTTTCCAACGAGTACCATAGTGCTATATAAAAAACGGAGAAAAGAAAACGACCAAATTAACGAACATTTTATTATTTTTCAAACAAGTACCATAGTGTTATATAAAAAATGTAATTTAATATTTTAATTAACTATAGTATGTTTTTCAGTTATGATGTTTTACAAAATTCCAAATATGTTTTTACGATATGCTTATTTTTATCTACGTTTCAATATATATTTTTTTTAAAGTGACCTTAGGGGATGATGTACAACTCATAATTAAATTTAAAACCCAACTAAAAATAGTAAAAACGATAACTATTTAGTTTGGACCTTTTTAGAGGCTCATTTTGTAAGACCCTAACCCGTAAACACGTAATTAACGCTAAAACTTACGAGTTTTGGCCTTAATAAAAATCACGACCAATTAAATTTTTTTACCTTTATAACTACAATCCATTTTAAAGACTTTGATTTGATAGAGACCTTCAACTTTATTATTTTTTTCTTTTGGATATCACAAACCTATACTACGGTTTGTGCTTTAAATGACAATTTATTGCGGAAGCGTATAAGTGATCGGGTGTGTTCGGCTCTCCTCTTGACTTGATCCGTGCTCCGGAGCTCCTACCGAACGTGTACCTGGCACCATTACACAAGTAATGGTTAGTGGGGTCTACCAATACTGCATTTACTATATTAGAAATGTCGTTGCGTGTCGAAACGGAACGAACCAGGCCAAACGGCCCCATATCAAGAAAATAAACTGCTGCACTTTTGCGCAGCAGTTGTTTAGGTCGCATTTACCCATTTTAAAACTCATAATCTGACTTCGTCTTTCAAATAAGAAATGTTCTTCGTTCAAATACCTTTCCAGGCATATAAAGAACACCTCCTAACGATTTTTCTATGATTTTATACGAATTTTTAAAAATCAGATTGTCTGTCGCGACCCGCCCGGGTCAGAATGTGACCCGCCCGGGTTAATCTGCTGATTTAAAACTCCGAACTTTGACCCGCCCGGGTCAGCATGTGACCCGCCCGGGTCGACCTGCTAATTTAAAAACTCCAAACTTTGACCCGCCCGGGTCAGAATGTGACCCGCCCGGGCTGCAACTTTATTAAGGCATGAAATATTTATGCCTTCCCAAGCCCAACCCTTCTCTATGGGCGTTTTTAGACATCCGGGACTTACCCAATATCATTTTAGACCTGCATCGATAAGTTATATCAAGATATATATTTCCCTTTTCGGTTTTGACCCATTATAATCCACTTAGTTAGGTTTTAACCGTTTGACCCGTTAAGGTCTTAGGTTTTACAAAACCTTATTTAACCATTCAAAAAGCATATCAATCATATTGTCAAACCCATTGGACACTTGTTAAACTAAAACATCGTCCGGTTTGTTGAAATATGACCCGGTTTATAGATTTAGCCTTTAGTAAATCTTCGAAATTCCCAAACTACCCTTAGAGGTCTAGATTCTATGTTAGTCACCCGTGGGCGACACCACTTGCTTACCACTCACTATTTTTGACTCATTAACATGTTTGAAATCCTCCAAGCCTTTGCGGACTTAGTGTTTTACCAATTTCATGAATTCCATATTTTAAATCACATCTAAGCGCATTAGCACGCATTAGACACGTTTATAGAAAACGACTCACCGATTTGGCACCACACTTCATGTGGGTGTTTTCCATCCACATTTACTTGCCCATGGTCCTATTTTACACTACTGACTTACCCGGTAGTGTCGACCCATTACATGCTTATCAACGCATTTATATGACTCCTTGGCATCAAGTGCCCATTTGTTCCAATTTAACAACCTGTGTAAAAATCTCAATTCACACACATTAATAGCCCGGGATCCAAATGGTGTCACATCACCATTTGGCCCGTCTACCCTTTTCAGATTCTAATGCTTAATATGAAAGCATTAAGTACCGAATTCGATTGATGTTCACACCATCTTTTGACTCGTTTGTCTTATCTTTCAAACACTCAATCTTTACATTTCAAATCTTGGGCTCAAGTGATATAAACCTCACTTGACCCATTATAAAACACTCATTATCTATTTAGGAATCCCGACACGGACTTAGCCATTTTCTTCTAATTTTGGCGATTCTAACCCAATACAAGCTAGAATCCCATATTCCTTATCCCTTATTATGCATAGATTGTCGGTTCTTTACTAACAACATTGAATCCATATTTTTTATGTGTTTGCACTATCATTTAGTTGCTAAGAGACTTATGTAAGATAAGTCACTTACCTTGGCCTCCCTTATGCATTCCATGTTCCGTTTGCTTTGTTGGTTTTATCCATCCAAGCTCCACCTAGCTTGACAAGACCAAACCTTCACAATACTCACAAGATCGGTCATGTTAGCCATTTCATCAAACGACTACCATACCTCATGAGTTTATATATACCAATTCATCCATAACTTCCATTTGGGTTAGTTGACTTTTTAAGAGTCAAACTACCCTTTACATAACTATATGCACTAAGATAGGCATTAATCCTAACCATGAACTAGCCCTTTAATTTCTCATCAATTTATTAGACTTAGTGCACATTCCATCTTCCCAATCATCATTTCGACAACTTCATTTTATCAATTAGTTACTTTCCTCACATAACATTTTAGTTAGTAAGGCTTTTTCACATAACTTTACATATTCATATCAACTAAGCATTTCATCAAACACTTAGTGTGCATACTACATTTTTCATAATTATCGCACTCACTAAACATTTAGCAAGTATCCAATTTATGAACTCATCATCAAACATCATTCTAGCCATTATGTCTAGCTATTTCAATATCAACTTGCAATTTTACTAACACATAAGATTCATGCAATACATATAGAATACAATTCCTATACAATCCATGCCTAAAACATAGATTTCCTTCAATTTTAGTAACATCAAAGCTACTAATCAAAACCAAAATCATCATCTTTAAATACCATCAAACTTCTAGCAATTTAATTCATTCCTAAACCATTAAGAATGATCAATATCACCAATAATCAACAATATCATGGATTTAACATGTTTTGCTCAAAACCCACAAGTGGGTTTCGAAATCTATACTAATTGAGGGTTAGGGTTCTTACCAAAAGCTTAATCCTTGAAGATTAACCCTCTAGAACACACCCTTCACCTTCTTGCCTCAATCTCTTGCATCAATTTCTTCAATTTTAGGGATTTAAGGTTGTTTTAGGGTTTGGGAAGAGTATCCCCATTTTCTCTTCTCTGTATTTTGACACAACACACACACACACTTGTGTGTGTTCACACCCTTTTCAACCATTAACACTTCATGTTTGGCTAGTTATCAACAATGGTCCCTCAAGTTATCACAATGTCATTTTTATATAGAAACTAACTAATCATCTAGTTTCTACTACCTTATATTCATTTATATAAATAATATTATTAATTAGGCTATCTCCATATTGGAACATAACCCATGTTCTTATCGTTTAAACTCCGTTTTATTGTTTGCAAATCACGCCTAATGGCGTAATTAAGCGAAACAGGTTTTTGGGGCGTTACAAGTCTACCCCCTCAAAGAGGTTTCGTCCTCGAGACCTTGGTTTTTTATTCCTTGGCATTACGCCCAAGAATTTTATTTTAACCATCTTTTAAACGTCGTCCTGACTAACTCAATTTGGTCCACTACCCTACAGATCGTAACCACGTTTAGGGTTCACGACCCCCTTTTATTTGCATTCATGAATTTCTTATTCTGCTTAACCTCGAGTCCCTCGACTCTTTTATGTACATAGACATCATTTTATTCTATCCATCTAATTCTTCCCATTACTACATGATCATTCTCTTTTACCTTGGGGCTATTTCATTTCATAGCATCCTATTGAAATTTTTCATAATACTACTTTCTTTAGCTATCTTTCCCGTAGGCATTTAGGTCATAAGATCGTTTTCCCAACCTACCAATCTATATAAGGTCGGTTTTCCATGTCCAACGACCCATAATTCCGTTTATTAATATCTCAAAGATGTAAATATTAGGTATAGTATATCCACACATATTCTAGTAGGGCGTCAATTTACCCCTACTTCTATAATTACTATACACATATATACTAACATATGTATAGGCAATTATCAACACACATTTTTTTTTATTTAGCGTGATAGTCATACCTGACTCCCGCAACTTAGCAATTTTCCTTTCTCTTCTATTTTTGGTTTGAACAACCATAGTCTTAATACCATGATCGTTTTTTTTTCAACCTTACTAACTATGATCATAAGATTATTATCATTTTCTCTCCATCCTTGGCTTTACCAATCACGACCACAGGATCGTGATCATTTCTTTTCTACTTTCAACCTCTTTTTTTTTTAATCATGATCATAAGATCATGGTCATATCCCTTCTATTCTCAGCTTTACTAATCATGATTATAAGGTCATGATCATTTTCATTCTATTTTTCAGCTTCGCTAATCATGATTGCAAGATCATTATCAATTTCATTTTTTTCCAGCTTCGCTAATAATGATCGCAAGATCATATTCAATTTCATTCTATTTTCAGCATTAATAATCATGATCACAAGATCATGATCAATTTCTTTCTATTTTTCAGCTTTTCTAATCAGATCACACGATCATAATCAATTTCTTTCTAATTTTCAGCATTACTAATCATGATCACAAGATCATGATCAATTTCTTTCTACTTCTCAGCATTATTAATCATGATCACTTTCTTTCTATTTTCTATTATTCTCTACAGTTCACAAAATCTTTTGCACTTCGGTCTTTATATTCAGTATTACTATGGTGGTCCTAAGAATCACAATAGTGTGCACGTCATCTATCTTTTATTTCTAAAAGTAACCATGTTCTTTCTTTCTTTATGAAATTTTTCTAAATCATCAATCATAAGTCAGCTTGAGGGTTTTCACATGTGTACTTAGACTCCACATGTATCCTTTTTTTATTTCAGTATTCAGATTCAAGGTCCCTACACGAGCACTTAGATTTCATGTGTAAATATTTCATTTCGATATTCAGCTTTAAGTTCCCACATGAGTACTTAGACTGCATGTGCAACTATTTCAATTCAGTATTCCGCTTTAGGTTCCCACATGAGTACTTAGACTGCATGTGTAACCATTTTAATTCAGTATTCGACTTTAAGATTTTCGACATGAGCACTTAGACTTCATGTGCAACCACTTCTATTCAATATTCAGCTTTAAGGTTTTCCACGTGAGCACTTAGACTCCACGTGTAACCATTTCATTCAGCATTTAGCTTTAGGGTCATCCGCCCCTTATAGGTGACCCGTTTGACTCGTTTATCACCCATTTCCCCCACCGACCTAGTATTTGCTACATGGATGGTATGCGTGTAAATCAAAGAAAGCCCACGATATCATGTGTTTAACACTTACCTGGCCAGGGTAAGTAATCCACACATGACGCGCGTGATCTTACCTCGATTGTCACGATTCATTCCAGGTAACAAATCCTTTCGGTGCTCATCTTTTATTTAGTAAAAGACTCTAATTTTTGTTACTTACAAAACGTGGATCTTTTCCTTACAAAATTCTTCCAAATTGTTTTGGGGTGTAATCACCCTTTCTATATTTTCATTACATGTCTACACGTGGCTGTAGCTCATTCGGCTTATAGTTTTCATTGAAACTCTTTATTTGAGTATCTCATTTTCAAATTCCCATATTCAAGGCTTATTTTATGCATCTGCTATTCTTTATAGTAACACGTAGTTATCTATTCTTAACAATTTTATCTTGGGGATTTCACCCGAGATAGGTATACCATCCCGATCTCTCCCAAATCTTAGTTCCTTGCAAGGAACAACATTCAATATGTGAATATTATCTACATTAATATTCGTACCTTATTTAGGAGCATGCTTCCATGGCATACTCGCCTTTGGTAATTTTTCATTACCAATTAATCATCCTTCTTCATCATCTTTTTGTTCGAGTCATTTTTGCACATGCCTTATGGCCATGCTATTGACTCTTCATTCATTACTCTTGATGGATTTATCTATTCTTTCACCATCCTTTGATGCGGTACTCAATCTCTGCAACAATTTATAAACATTAGTCATATCAATTTCAGTGTATGCCCGTATGCAATACAGAGCATTCCTATTATGCTTATCAGCACCATTTTCTCGTTAACTATTTTGATCTTTGGCTAACCTTTGGTTGCCATAATGATCATGTACTAATTCCCTTCGGACAACGTGTTGTTACACAATTACCCTTAGGTGCTATTTATCGCAACTCTATTTCTATATCTTCTTAGTTACAATGAAAGTAACTTACCGGATTTACGCGACCAAGTCTTGAACCGAACACCCTCTAACACTTAGAGCGCACAGTTTGAGTCCAAGTATCCTTCTTGACACTCGGATCCCTCAAACCAATGGCTCTGATACCACTTGTAAGACCCTAACCCGTAAACACGTAATTAACGCTAAAACTTACGAGTTTTGGCCTTAATAAAAATCACGACCAATTAAATTTTTTTACCTTTATAACTACAATCCATTTTAAAGACTTTGATTTGATAGAGACCTTCAACTTTATTATTTTTTTCTTTTGGATATCACAAACCTATACTACGGTTTGTGCTTTAAACGACAATTTATTGCGGAAGCGTATAAGTGATCGGGTGTGTTCGGCTCTCCTCTTGACTTGATCCGTGCTCCGGAGCTCCTACCGAACGTGTACCTGGCACCATTACACAAGTAATGGTTAGTGGGGTTTACCAATACTGCATTTACTATATTAGAAATGTCGTTGCGTGTCGAAACGGAACGAACCAGGCCAAACGGCCCCATATCAAGAAAATAAACTGCTGCACTTTTGCGCAGCAGTTGTTTAGGTCGCATTTACCCATTTTAAAACTCATAATCTGACTTCGTCTTTCAAATAAGAAATGTTCTTCGTTCAAATACCTTTCCAGGCATATAAAGAACACCTCCTAACGATTTTTCTATGATTTTATACGAATTTTTAAAAATCAGATTGTCTGTCGCGACCCGCCCGGGTTAATCTGCTGATTTAAAACTCCGAACTTTGACCCGCCCGGGTCAGCATGTGACCCGCCCGGGTCGACCTGCTAATTTAAAAACTCCAAACTTTGACCCGCCCGGGTCAGAATGTGACCCGCCCGGGCTGCAACTTTATTAAGGCATGAAATATTTATGCCTTCCCAAGCCCAACCCTTCTCTATGGGCGTTTTTAGACATCCGGGACTTACCCAATATCATTTTAGACCTGCATCGATAAGTTATATCAAGATATATATTTCCCTTTTCGGTTTTGACCCATTATAATCCACTTAGTTAGGTTTTAACCGTTTGACCCGTTAAGGTCTTAGGTTTTACAAAACCTTATTTAACCATTCAAAAAGCATATCAATCATATTGTCAAACCCATTGGACACTTGTTAAACTAAAACATCGTCCGGTTTGTTGAAATATGACCGGTTTATAGATTTAGCCTTTAGTAAATCTTCGAAATTCCCAAACTACCCTTAGAGGTCTAGATTCTATGTTAGTCACCCGTGGGCGACACCACTTGCTTACCACTCACTATTTTTGACTCATTAACATGTTTGAAATCCTCCAAGCCTTTGCAGACTTAGTGTTTTACCAATTTCATGAATTCCATATTTTAAATCACATCTAAGCGCATTAGCACGCATTAGACACGTTTATAGAAAACGACTCACCGATTTGGCACCACACTTCATGTGGGTGTTTTCCATCCACATTTACTTGCCCATGGTCCTATTTTACACTACTGACTTACCCGGTAGTGTCGACCCATTACATGCTTATCAACGCATTTATATGACTCCTTGGCATCAAGTGCCCATTTGTTCCAATTTAACAACCTGTGTAAAAATCTCAATTCACACACATTAATAGCCCGGGATCCAAATGGTGTCACATCACCATTTGGCCCGTCTACCCTTTTCAGATTCTAATGCTTAATATGAAAGCATTAAGTACCGAATTCGATTGATGTTCACACCATCTTTTGACTCGTTTGTCTTATCTTTCAAACACTCAATCTTTACATTTCAAATCTTGGGCTCAAGTGATATAAACCTCACTTGACCCATTATAAAACACTCATTATCTATTTAGGAATCCCGACACGGACTTAGCCATTTTCTTCTAATTTTGGCGATTCTAACCCAATACAAGCTAGAATCCCATATTCCTTATCCCTTATTATGCATAGATTGTCGGTTCTTTACTAACAACATTGAATCCATATTTTTTATGTGTTTGCACTATCATTTAGTTGCTAAGAGACTTATGTAAGATAAGTCACTTACCTTGGCCTCCCTTATGCATTCCATGTTCCGTTTGCTTTGTTGGTTTTATCCATCCAAGCTCCACCTAGCTTGACAAGACCAAACCTTCACAATACTCACAAGATCGGTCATGTTAGCCATTTCATCAAACGACTACCATACCTCATGAGTTTATATATACCAATTCATCCATAACTTCCATTTGGGTTAGTTGACTTTTTAAGAGTCAAACTACCCTTTACATAACTATATGCACTAAGATAGGCATTAATCCTAACCATGAACTAGCCCTTTAATTTCTCATCAATTTATTAGACTTAGTGCACATTCCATCTTCCCAATCATCATTTCGACAACTTCATTTTATCAATTAGTTACTTTCCTCACATAACATTTTAGTTAGTAAGGCTTTTTCACATAACTTTACATATTCATATCAACTAAGCATTTCATCAAACACTTAGTGTGCATACTACATTTTTCATAATTATCGCACTCACTAAACATTTAGCAAGTATCCAATTTATGAACTCATCATCAAACATCATTCTAGCCATTATGTCTAGCTATTTCAATATCAACTTGCAATTTTACTAACACATAAGATTCATGCAATACATATAGAATACAATTCCTATACAATCCATGCCTAAAACATAGATTTCCTTCAATTTTAGTAACATCAAAGCTACTAATCAAAACCAAAATCATCATCTTTAAATACCATCAAACTTCTAGCAATTTAATTCATTCCTAAACCATTAAGAATGATCAATATCACCAATAATCAACAATATCATGGATTTAACATGTTTTGCTCAAAACCCACAAGTGGGTTTCGAAATCTATACTAATTGAGGGTTAGGGTTCTTACCAAAAGCTTAATCCTTGAAGATTAACCCTCTAGAACACACCCTTCACCTTCTTGCCTCAATCTCTTGCATCAATTTCTTCAATTTTAGGGATTTAAGGTTGTTTTAGGGTTTGGGAAGAGTATCCCCATTTTCTCTTCTCTGTATTTTGACACAACACACACACACACACTTGTGTGTGTTCACACCCTTTTCAACCATTAACACTTCATGTTTGGCTAGTTATCAACAATGGTCCCTCAAGTTATCACAATGTCATTTTTATATAGAAACTAACTAATCATCTAGTATCTACTACCTTATATTCATTTATATAAATAATATTATTAATTAGGCTATCTCCATATTGGAACATAACCCATGTTCTTATCGTTTAAACTCCGTTTTATTGTTTGCAAATCACGCCTAATGGCGTAATTAAGCGAAACAGGTTTTTGGGGCGTTACAAGTCTACCCCTTAAAGAGGTTTCGTCCTCGAGACCTTGGTTTTTTATTCCTTGGCATTACGCCCAAGAATTTTAGTTTAACCATCTTTTAAACGTCGTCCTGACTAACTCAATTTGGTCCACTACCCTACAGATCGTAACCCACGTTTAGGGTTCACGACCCCCTTTTATTTGCATTCATGAATTTCTTATTCTGCTTAACCTCGAGTCCCTCGACTCTTTTATGTACATAGACATCATTTTATTCTATCCATCTAATTCTTCCCATTACTACATGATCATTCTCTTTTACCTTGGGGCTATTTCATTTCATAGCATCCTATTGAAATTTTCCATAATACTACTTTCTTTAGCTATCTTTCCCGTAGGCATTTAGGTCATAAGATCGTTTTCCCAACCTACCAATCTATATAAGGTCGGTTTTCCATGTCCAACGACCCATAATTCCGTTTATTAATATCTCAAAGATGTAAATATTAGGTATAGTATATCCACACATATTCTAGTAGGGCGTCAATTTACCCCTACTTCTATAATTACTATACACATTTATCATCTTTTATTGATTTTATTTTTATACATGTTTATATGTAGGGACCATATTTTCCACTCACATAGGGCTTTTGTGGACTCCTGGGTTCTCAAGGACAACCATATAACTCTCACTATCATGCAATTTTAGCAAGCTAAAATCTCAATCTCAGTGTGTGGTATTGTAATGTGGTTTGTTGAGAGTGAATTTACTCCTTGTACAATAAGTTTATGCATGAATGCAAGGTATTAACAAAGGACGACCACGCAACCCTCATTATCATGTAATTTACTCATTCTATTGTGGTTATGCTCATGGAGGGAAATGAAACGACATGTGGCATCCACCACAGTGTTGAGGATATAGAATGAAAAGGGCCAAAATCAGCGGGGTGGTGGTGGCGTGGATGGTGGACCCGAGGTAGCGCCCAAGTCAGCTCCGTTTTTTTAATTTTTTTCCATTTGTCTTTTAATAAACAGATAAAGTAAATAAAAAAAACTTTTATATTAATAAAACAATAATATTAATAAAAAAGGCTAGAAATAAAAAAAAAATTAAAAAGCATAAATAAAAAAAACATTATACTAAACATTATATTTTTGCTTTTTTTTGTTTCATTTCTTTCTTCGTACATTTGTCGATCAGGACCTTTGAGGTGATCGATATTCATAGCGAGGAATTTCATATCCTTCCGTCTTTCTTTAGCCGATTGTTTCTCTTTTTAAGAATCATTTCATTAGCCCGAAGGTTTCTTCTTTCGTCGATCTTTTGTTGTTGAATTTTATTGAACGTACCAAAACGTTCATTTAGGTTGGATAAATGTTCGGTATAATCCACACCCCCACTAGATGATTTTGATGCCCTCTTCTTTGATTTATCTCTACCAGGCGGATGGGTCGCTCATCATCGTCACTTAGAATAATCTCGTTACGAGTAATGATCGCAAGCAAAAGAGAAGATGAGCTTGTTTTTATCGTATAGATGAAACGCTTGCAAGCGGTTGTACGTTCGCCCATTTGGTCAAGTACCTCGCCACTTCCCAACAATGCATAAATTTAAAGCGTGTTTTTGTTTATTTTTAAAAGCAATAAACGCCCTCGACAAGAAATTGGCTTCGGTTTCACCACTTTGACCATTATAGGTCGTCATGTTGGTATTTATTTCCCATCACTTTGACGAGAGACTATCATTGGCTAGCAAGTCCCTCGTTTCATCTCTTGGTGAAAAAAACAAAATCGGTTTTTTCTCTCACATGTTTCCTCCCATAACATTTAAACGTTAATATCTTTTATATATGAGATTTTTTAAAGAAAAAATTACACCAAATTAACGAGCGTTTTAGTATCTTTCCAATGAGTACTATAGTGCTATAAAAAATGGAGAATAAAACAACATTTTTTTGTGGGGTTTTGTTCATACTGGAAAAAACACAAAGTGTTCAGGTATTTATTAATCATCATGTATAGGCAAGTTACTAAGTATGCTCAAATAAGTAAATATGAATTCTATTTTCAACATGTGTTAGCATTGGGGTTGTATATTGTTTTATGTTAGATATTAATATTAGAGTTATACATTATTTAAGGTTAGGCGTTAACATTGGAGATACATTGTTAATTGTTTTTGTTTAAGTGCTACCCGAAGCTTTCTTGCATGTAACTGTAAACCGCATCATTCTATTTCATATGTAAAATTGATATGTCATATTAGTTTAAAAAATAGTCGTTTTTTTCCAGGTTGAGAAATCTAATATGACATATCAATTTTACATACGAAATAGACTGATGCGCTTTACAGTTACATGCAGGAAAGCTTCGGGTAGCACCTAACCTAAAACAATTAACAATGTATCTTCAATGTTAACGTTTAACCTTAAACAATGTTTTTTGTAGGGTTTTGTTCATACACGAAAAAAACACAAAGTGTTCAGGTTATTCATTAATCATGTATAGGCAAGCCATTAGTTATGTTTAA
Source organism: Ambrosia x helenae (assembly GCA_030844895.1). Taxonomy (NCBI): domain Eukaryota; kingdom Viridiplantae; phylum Streptophyta; class Magnoliopsida; order Asterales; family Asteraceae; genus Ambrosia; species Ambrosia x helenae. The sequence continues at coordinate 8,902 of JAUTDX010004812.1, read as the reverse complement.
ACCAGTAAATATGAATTCTAGCATTGGAGTTGTACATTGTTTTAGGTTAAGTTTTAATATTAGAGTTATACATTGGAGTTGTACATAGGCAAGCCATTAGTTATGTTCAAACCAGTAAATATGATTCTATTTACAACAGGTGTTAGCATTGGAGTTGTACATTATTTTAGGTTAGGTTTTAATATTAGAGTTATACATTGTTTAAGGTTAGACGTTAACATTGAAGATACATTGTTAATTGTTTTAGGTTAGGTGTTACCCGAAGCTTTCCTGCATGTAACTGTAAAGCGCATCAGTCTATTTCGTATGTAAAATTGATATGTCATATTAGATTTTCTCAACCTCGAAACGCTCCCGAGATATAAATCTAGTACAAGTATGTAAAATAAACCGAAGCGTAGTGATTGGGGAGTAAGTAAAACTTGTGAATAGATTGTAGTCAAAATGTTGCTACTGGGTCACGAGACAAGAGGCCATTATTGCGGTCCCTATTATATTCGTATTGTTGCGCACCATCACCTAAATTTCCTGCTTTCTTTGACCAAACGTCGCTAAATTTCCTTGTAGTTTTAATACAATAATTTTTCTTTGCATGTGAAGGAGTCTAGATCACCTCCAACTTTACACCCACTCACTTATTTTATAGTATAGATGAGGTTAAACATAACCTCCTTATATGTTAAATGTATCCCTTATGAGTAGAATGAGAGATAATATTACTGATTTAGTAAGAGATGTAGTATATTTAGTGAAAATAACAGAAGAGATGATACACTTAATGCAACACAAAATATTCAAACATGTTATGTAAAAGCATGTATGGATCATGAACTAAATCAAATAGAAGCACTAGATTTTTTTTATCCTGATCATGTAGCCCAGTGGTGAACGGGCCGATTTCCTCTTCGGGGAGTCGGGTTCGATTTCCACGGGAAGCATGTGATGGACGTCCTGATGATGAAGAGAACCTACCGAGGCATGGTTCGATTCGGAAGGCAACCCGATTTTATTCCAGCTATTTACCCCAGCGATTTATCGTGTGGGGGGTAGTATGGTTTCCGGCCGGAAGTCAGACAACGCGGGCGCCGGGGCCCGATAGAACATCGCGCCGAGGATGCGGATCTGACAGGTAAGCGTCTTTGACGACACCTGGTGACCAATTCGGTCCAGTACATAGAAAGTCACCTTCCAAAAAAAAAAAAAAAACTAGATTTATTTTTTTATTTTTTATTTATGATGATCACCTCCTTTTCAGGGAGAGCTAATGCTTGTTGGGTATTTTGGTTTGACACTGTTTCACACCCAAAAAGAAGGAGCTACGTCTGAGTTAAACTTAGAGATGGAAGTCTTCTTTCGTTTCTCGACAGTGAAGTAAGACCAAGCTCATGAGCTTATTATCTCAGGTCGGAAATGACTCAGATACACTCTAAAACTACTACTAAATCTACACTTTTTTGTTCACCACTGATTTTTATATCTTGTTGTAAAATGCTATTGCCCCTTTATGATACTACAATAAATATGATCTACTAACTTGTACATGTTGTAAAACTTCAATTCCCTTGTCTTTAAACCATGTGTATTCGTAAATGTGTATATATGTTCATTTAAATAAACATGCATCTCAAATCATGATATATAGATGTAGTTTCATGTGGTATAACTTCGAAAAGCGTAAAATACATTAGTCATAACTAATTCAAGCAAGACTATCATGCTTACACACAACTCAATTGTAACAAGTGTTAGACTGGATTCAGGACCACTCTCCGACAATCAAATCAACATTTTCTTTTATAAATAGTGACGGAGAGGAGCCCATGTGGGCCATGTTTGGCCCAATGGCCCGAATCCAATTCGGGCCTACGCAAAAATATTAAGCCTGATCTAGACACATCATCATAGATATCTTTGTTTTTTTCATGTCTTCTCTCCATTTCATTTATCACATGTAAAGTTTATTTATTTATATATAATCCTCAATGAGACGCTCATAACTAGAAAGCATCACCTACTCAAGGGTTCTCCTAAGGTATATAGCCAATGGCAATAGATCCAATTAGCTGCACCCAACATGGTGAGCTGACACAACCACTGGTTGTGCCATTCGTTGAACCGGTGAGCTCGGAGTTGGAGATGATACTCTCCAACACGAGCTTAACATCCTTTAGGCGACTTCAGAAAGCTACCACCATAGAACTGCGTAGTTTGTTCCGGCTAGCGGCTCCAGTGATCATAGTGTACGTGTTAAACAATGTAACATCCGTGTCAACGCAAATCTTCTGCGGCCACCTCGGTAATCTTGAGCTAGCCGCAGCGTCACTTGGCAACAATGGAGTCCAACTCTTTGCCTTTGGTGTTATGGTATGAACATATTAAAACATATATATATATATATATTAACATCTTCAGTATTTTTTTCCATCTATCTTAAAGAAATATTGTTGTTAGCATTTAGATATATAAACTAAGCACACTTCAAATTTACTTAATATCTTTAATGTTAAATAAGTTAATTCGTTATTATATATATATATATATATATATACACACACACATACACGTGTGTTATTACTTCTAAAGTATAACTAGCATAACTACACACTTCCATTAAACTTTCAAATTAATATAGTACAATATTTAGTGTAATACTATAATAATTACCAAAATTAGATATAACAAGCTTGTGGGTCACCAACCGTGCTTCTCGGCAGGTTCAAAATGTAAACAATAAAAACAAATCGCAATGTGTCGATAAAAACACATGATAAAACAGTAGATTCAAAAGTCACAGTAACCTTGTCGTATATGAAAGCCAAGTTATTCGGAAATAATTACACTAAAATGTATATAAAGATAAACATAATAGTCGCTCATTATAGCGGACCGGTTTAAAGGAAGAACAAAAACACGTCTCATTGGTGTTTTAAGAAATGAGCGCTGGCCGGTTTAAGAAAAAACCAAATGCTTTAAAAAAATGTATAAAGAAACCGGTTGGTTTAAAAACGACATTATGAAAATTCATGTCGAAATGTAGGTAAAACTAACTAATATGGAGTGTTGGCATAAATAACGAACCCATAAAAAATTTCATGTTACAAAAAATTCCTTAAAAGTCAAAATGATAAATTTATTAAAGTTTAAGGGCTGTAATGTTATCCGGTTAAAGGAAAACATATCAATAAACTAAATTGCAGAGGGTATTAATAAAAAGTATTTAAGTTGGATGTAAAATGTTTGTTGAACTTATTAAAAATCAATTAAGAAAACTTTCTTTTATAATTATATATGCTACAATTAACAATGAGATGCAGAGTAATTATCATCAATATATTTACAGGCTTCAACTTTGAATAGCAACTTGGCAGAGTTACTATTCAACTTCGGTAAGTTACTATTCAACTCTGTCAAGTTACTATTTAAACCCGTCAATAGTAACTTAACGGAGTTACTATTCAACTCCGTTAAGTTACTAATAGCAAAACACTAGTTTCCTTTTATTGGCTAAGGTGGATAGTGCTTTCCCATTGGATTTCTTACGGCGACAGGCACATAGAAATTGAATATTCTTAATCATTGAGTTTCTTACACATGGCAATTAAATAAAAAAAGGACCAGAAGAAATATGCTCTTAAATGTTAAAATAAAAATGTAAGGTAACTTACTTGATAGAGGTTTATGTCTCTTAGATTAAGGGGTGTGGTTCCTCATTTCCGTTTCTTTCCTCTTGTCCACATCAGCATCAAACAAAAAACCCATCTACACGCTCACACACACACCACAAACACACACACACTGTACCCATTTTCTCCAAACCCATCTTCCATTTATAAACCTCTCTCTCACTCTCTCCTTAGAACCAGATACACACACTCATCTTCCATACTCTCCGGTGACATGCTGTCATCGTGTGCACCGAAATTGGGAGGGGGGGGGGGGGGGTTGGGGCGTTCCACGACGGGGGAGAGCTCCACATCAGCTCACCGAAGGCTTCCCCTTCCCAATATCCCTCATTTTTAGAGGAGAGGTCCTACTTTCAAATCTAGGCAAGGGTGTATTTATTGTAAATATAAAAGGGGTAACGTTAGCCGTTAAAAATAACGTTAAAATGCATATATGTTTGTAAATTCATTAGAGATAAAAAAAACTGACTTTGTAGAGATTATTAAACTGAATTACTATTTTTCACCTAACATGCACATTTACTATAATATTACTAAGCAGGTCTCTAATTGAATTTATAAAATCAAATTGTAAAAATGGATTACACAATGTTTATAACCGGTTATTTTATGTTGAATTGATTTTATTCTGATAAGTTGAGTTCCTTAATTAAAAAATAATAATAATAAAACTCAATACACAGTTGTTGCTTTTTTTAATACATTCCGGTATAAGCTCATATTCAAATTTGAGTATTATTTTTGTATCATGAGCTATGAATGTAAATACCTTTACGAATCGAACTGACTCCGACCAAACAAAATTGATATCAATATTGTAATATCGGAATCGGTAATTATTTTTATAATTTTCAATGAGTGTAAAGTACATGCATGTTGATATCCTTTTAGGCATATAATGGCAATACTTTTTGAGTTTTGTTTTTCGGTTATAACGAATGCCGCTAGGGTAACTAACTGAACTCATACCAACCGGGTTCCTGCCGCTTAGTGCGCGAAATCTCCCTAGTTTCATACTATTAACAAGATCTCCTAAACATTTATTTGTTTCCCTTTTCAACTACCTTATGATATACTAATTGTTAAACCGTGGAACTGTTTGTAGCTTGGGATGGGAAGTGCAGTTGAGACACTATGTGGACAAGCATACGGAGCTCACCAATATGAAATGCTTGGTGTTTATCTTCAAAGATCAACTCTTATTTTAGTGGCAACAGCCATTCCTCTTATGTTCCTCTACATCTTTTCCAAATCACTATTGCTTATGATCGGCCAGTCGTTAGAAATTGCAGCCGCGGCTTCCCTCTTCATCTACGGCCTCATCCCTCAAATCTTCGCCTACGCTGCCAACTTCCCAATACAAAAGTTCCTTCAAGCTCAAAGCGTGGTGAACCCGAGTGCCTACATTGCAGCCGTGATGCTTGTGGTCCATGTTGTGTTGACATATCTCGCATTGTACGTGTGGGGTTGGGGCATAATGGGTGGCTCACTTGTGCTGAGTTTCTCATGGTGGGTGATTGTGGTGGCTCAGTTTGTGTATATAGTGAAGAGCGACCGGTTTAAGGAGACATGGACCGGGTTCAGTATCCAGGCATTTTCTGGGCTTTGGGCTTTTTTTAAGTTATCAATTGCATCTTCTGTTATGTTGTGTTTGGAAACATGGTACTTCAGATATTGATCTTAATCACAGGTCAACTCAAAGATCCTGAAATTGCATTGGACTCAATGTCTGTGTGCACTACGATACTTGGATGGGTTATGATGATTTCGGTCGGGTTTAATGCTGCTGTGAGGTATGTTTCTTGTAAACAACCCTTTAGTTACACACATGGCCAAAGGTTGCATAAATTTAAGGGAAAATCACGAAATAGACATTGACCTACAAGAAAATACCAAAATAAACATCTACATGGTCTTAAACGTACTCAGAGACTTTACAACATCCAATGTGTGTTGGAATGTGACAAGTGAACCAAAACGCTTAAATAAAGACTCTTGAACTTGTATCAGACCCACAAACCAACCAATTAAATGATGACACGTCTGTAATCCTTAATAGTGTTGTCCTCGTGAGTGAATTTTCGCATAAAGATCTAAAATGGCGACATTTTCACTCAAAGAGTACATGTTCATTTCATATTTTGGACATGAAAACTAAATGTTATTTTGTAGATTGTTCAAAGTTCACTTTAGTCATTTAAAAGAAAATCAAATATCACCTTATTTATTAGTCTTTCTATATAAAATATTCATGTTTATTGACTAGAAAATCATATTTATCATATAGTGTGAGAGTTAGCAACGAGCTAGGTGCTGGACATCCTAAATCAGCCGCATTTGCAGTAGTAGTAGTGACACTTTGCTCGTTCGTTATTTGTTTGATATGTGCTATTATTCTCTTAGCTCTACGACACGTCATAAGTTATGCGTTTACCGAAGGTGAAACTGTCGCCAATGCAGTCTCGGAACTTACCCCTCTGCTTGCAGTATCCATCCTCCTTAATGGCATCCAACCTGTCCTATCAGGTAAGTATCTTTAGCCAATCAATAGACCCATTTGTGACTTATTTGTGAGTGATAAATTAGTGACTGATTTTGTCGACAATTGAAATGGATAGGGGTTGCGGTTGGATGTGGATGGCAAGCATTTGTTGCATATGTGAATATTGGATGTTATTATGTAGTTGGAGTGCCACTTGGTTCTTTGTTGGCCTTCAAGTTTGACCTTGGTGTTAAGGTGCAACAACTTTTATTTATTTATTTATTTATTTTTCTAATATTTATGTGGTAATTGCCCAGTTTTCTAGTAGTGGAACTTTAAATACCGTTTTATCCTTTGACATTTTTTTTAATGGCTAATTTTCTCCCTTTTTATTTACACCTTTTTTTGCCGCTTATTAGGCTTGAACTCCAACCTCCATTTTTTTTTATAATTTCATATCTTATTTGTTTCTGTTAGCCAATAATCTCGCCACAAGATTATTCGGTTGTGATCCTCTGAATGGTGAGATTATCGGCTAACAGTATCATCTCTTTAACGAAATATAGGGAATCTGGTCGGGCATGCTCGGGGGTTTGACAATGCAAACGGTTATTTTACTATGGGTTACTTTCCGAACTGACTGGAAACATGGAGGTAATTTTTAGAAACTCAAGTTTTGGTTACTAGTTCAATCTTTGACGATCGTTATTTAGGCCTTTACTGTGTGTTGATAAGTTTTGGCTATTAATTATGCATTGGATATGCATGAACAAACTGGATGTGCATGTATATGAAATTTTCAGGTAGAGAAAGCAAGAGATCGAGTGAATCAATGGAAACACAAGAAAGAGACATATTTCATAAACTAGCCAAAAGACTTTTGTTTTATTTGTGAAACTATCATTAGATTGGATTTATCTTGGTTGGGAATACCTCAATACCAAGTATGAGATTGTTCTAGAAACTATTTTGATAACTTTTCGTGCTTATTTCCGTTCTAATATGATAATTGTTCCAACATAAAAATCACTCACATGAAGAAATAATGAGTATTACTTACCTTAAACTATAGTTAGACACTCCTGTTACTACAGGTTATAATCCTTTGCACCATTTGTGACTTCAACCAAACCTACAAGAAAAGAATGAAAAGGCCAAGTGAAGCGAGGCGACCGCCTAAAATCCTATGACTCATGATAGCAGACACAAAAAATGGTGTGTGGCTTGCTTATAGCAACATAACATGGTCCTCTACAAGGACATGCATGGGCAAACATCACTACCATAACCTCAACGATGGGTTTTGGGTCCGGGTTATGGGCTTGCCTCCCTTCGGCCCATATAGTGAGTATAAAGTAACGTGGTAATTAATACTGATGTGAGAGAAAGAATGTACCGCCCCCTGTCATAGATCCACGTGGTGCAATATGGTTGGCGCGGGACGGTGCTTCCTCTGACACAGCATGGTTGACCGTCTCTGGTGGCGTCTGACGTAACGTCTTGGACAGCAGGTGGCCATTGCGTCTACAGTATTCTGACGAGTACTATACATAGCAGCATGGTGGAAGATGGAAGCAGTCATATCATTGTTCACTGTTAAGTGTTGTTGGACACCCCTGACACGTGTTGTCTTTGATTGGGTAGCATGCACTCTATATCTGACCGGATCTTCTTGACTTTTGATCGTCGTACATTATCGTATAGAGGATGATGCTTCATGATTGTCCCGCGCGTATGACCACACGCGAAGATTAACTTTGCTACAATCTTTCCAGGTATTTAAATTCGCGGACCTCTGGGCTGATGTCTTTTAATAGAATAAGGTTGTAGTCCGCGCGATGATTTGATTAGCAGATGCCTCGTTATTGATGTATTTTACAAGATAGGTTACAATCGCGCCAGGACTAGGGACCCTATCCCTTCAAGTCCTCCTCAGTCTAGTGCTTCTCCTGGTCTTGCGGAAAAAGTGGCTGGAGTGCTGGACTAAACTGATGGTTGGTTGAAGGTGACAACTCATCTGGTCTCCGTGCCTTTCAGATCATGTGACGTGTAATATTCTTGGTGAAGGGTCATGGTGATAGCATCTTGCATGTGTTTTGAGGTTGGAACGCGGGTTGAAGACGTGTGGAGCATGGTCTATAGTAGCAGTCATATCAGCTTAATCTCTACGTTTTCCCAGGCCTTGCTCATTAGTGTCAATTCCTTAGGGCTCACTCTCTCTAGGTTTCTCTTTTAGGGTTTTTTCTTGTATCAAGGTGTCAAATAAAATCAAAGAAAAACTCGGTTTAATGTGTCTTTGATTATTGTTCTTCACGTTTATCTTTCGGTTGATCTAGTGTATGTTTGGATTCCGCACTTACACACACTTAACACACGCATGCGCGAGTAGAATACGGGAATCTGATCCCCGTACGAACCTTTAGGAACAATTAGCGATGGAGTATCGTATGTACTCATGATAAAAAGATTACCATAGCTTAGAAAGTTAGGCTAGTGTTTGATTTTCATTTTTTTTCCATGGTGGCTTACTTACCGACGGGGGCAGGTCAATGGTAATTCATTGATAACTTTTTTTTCTCTAATGGCATTGATGTTTTAATAAGAGTGACAACCTAATATCAACCAACCTACAAAGGGTTATGGTTTTCCCCGGTGCTATTTTCCCAGTGTCAAAAACTTGATTTATAGACGATTTGGTTACTACCTCGGCTTGATCTATTGGGAATGGAATTAAATC
>JAUTDX010004811.1:0-19879 GCA_030844895.1 Ambrosia x helenae | reverse complement strand
TTGCTGTATTTTTTAGTTTTTTTTTGCTGTTCTTTACTATTGTTATGCAGATTTTTTGGCTTCTGGTGTGCATATTTTTTGGCTGGTTTTAGTATTTTTTTATTGCTGCATATTCAGTTTTTTTTGCTGTTTTTTACTGATGTTGTGCAGGATTGTTTTTGCTGTTTTATTGCTGTTGGTTGTAGATTTTTTTGCACGTTTTAGCGGTTTTTATTGTTGTTTTTCAGTTTTTTTGCTGCTGTTTTGTAGTATTTTTTCTACTATTTTTCTTGAATACGATGGGAAGAGAATTCTAGGTTGTTTATTGATTGTGTTATATTGAAAACAATGATACAAGGAACATAAATAGGCAATAGAGGAACATATTAAAGGAAACTAAATAACTAGAAAAAGGGAGAAGATATGGGAGAATAAAACTCAATACTCTCCCTCAAGATGGAGCATGTAAATCTTGAATACCCATCTTGCTGAGCAAATCTTTAGCTGCTGAGTTCCAAGTCCCTTAGTGAGCCAAATCAGCAAGTTGAAGTTTACAGTCTATAGCCATGGGATGAATCTCTTTTGTTTCTACACATTTTTCGGAACAAAAAGACAATCCATCTCAATGTTCTTTGTCCTCTCGTGGTTAAACTGGATTGTTCACAATGTGTCGAGCCGCTTGGTTGTCACAAAATTATTCAGTGGGAGACAAAATGTGAACTTGCAAGTCCTTAAGTACCCAACGCACCCAAAGGATTTCGCTGATTGCAGATGCCATTGCCCGATATTCCGCTTCTGCAGAAGGAGCGGACACTACGGATTGCTTCTTTGTCTCCAAGAAATGGGGCTACCACCTAAAAGAAGTAAGTATCATGTTCTTGACCGCCTCGTAAAAAGGACATCCAAGCCGTATCCAAATAAAACCGGAGATCCTTCCCATGGTAAAAGAATGCCTGTCCAGTGGCCCTTTTAAATGCCGTAAAACACGGTTGGCAGCTTCCGAGTGGTTTCGTCACGGGTCATTAGCAAATTGGCTTAAGACATTGACAACATATGTAATATCGGGTCGAGTAGCTTGAAATACAACAACCGTCCTAATCAATCTACGATACAGTGTAGCATCCACTCGAGCTTCTTCCTCTCCTTTGTCAAGCTTTGTTCCTTGCTAAAAAGGAAACGCACATGCCGACACCCTAACATGCCACTATCCTTTAGGATGTCCCTAAGTATATTTTTGTTGGCTTAAAACCAATCCTTTAGACGTGGTTGCAACCTTATTGTCAAGAAAATACTTTAAAACTCCGAGGTCCTTTTATGCTAAACTCTATGTCAAGTTTCTTTTTTGTTGTTTGAATTTTGTCAAGCTTGTTTCCAACAATGATGACGTTATCTACATAAATGAAAGAGCCATATAAATCCTCCCTGCTGAAAACGTAAATAACGAATGGTCCTGCCTTGGATTGTTTAAAATTCAAAAAGATAAGGAACTTGGTGAACTTTTGGTACCAATTCCTTGAAGCCTGTGTGAGCCCATAAAGCGTCTTTCGGAGGCGGCACACTCTAGTCTCATCTTTCTTCGAAAAACCTTGAGGAACTTTCATTAAGACTTCTTCATCCAAATCACCATGCAAAAAGCATTATTAACGTCTAACTGATGGATGATCCATTTTTCTTCCTGGCAATAGCTAACAAGGTTCGGACTGATACAAGTTAAGCCACTAGAGCGAATGGTTTCATGATAATCTACCACTTCATTTGAGAAAACCCAAGAAACTCCTCTCCTAGTCATTGATCAAGTGTGATCAATGGTCTATATGCATCCTACATTATTATATTAAAAAGTATTGCAAAAGTAAGAAGGAGAGTATAGGAGGGTAAAGGGTAAATGACCATCCACTTTCTCTCCATCAATCACATCACCTTTTTCTCTCCACCTTCTCTCTCTCTCTCACATTTTCTCTTCTGTTTCCACCTTCTCTCTCCTACTTTTCTCTCTACATCTTCTTTCACTTATTAATTTAGAATTCCATAATTATTAATTTTATTTTATTAAATCAGATTTTTTATATTTATTTAGGTATATCAACGTTGTTGGATACGTAAAAAAAGAGTTACCAAGCTGTACCAGTGTTGTTGCATACGTAAATAGGTTACCAACCGATCTCACATGAGACTTGTATAACAAAATAAAAGCACACATAAAAATGTACAAACTTATAAATGCAAAAACAATCAACATTAGACGTAATAAGAATTGATATGGTAAAAAGAATTGATATGGTAAGTATTACAAATCAACACTAAAAAAATGATTAAATAATGATCATTACAATCGACAATAAACGTATTAAATGTTTCCATACAAAAAAAAACAATTATTTTAAAATGACCAGCTTCCTCTTTAACACACCACACAACGGGTATCTTCATTCTTCATAATGTGCTTCGCCTTTACACAAAAAAATCTCTTCACCTACGAAGAAAATCAAATTCCTCAATTTACATATTCGAAAAAAATGCTTAGCGTATGTTACAGACGTGTTATTGCATGTATTAACATATGAAAACCGGTCATCTGTATTGAAAGACAAAATCCATATGATTTTACTTTTTAAAATTCACTACTTTTTATTCAATAATCATATTAATAGTAAAGACATATGAAAAAAAGGTTAGTTAATTCTAAACTTACGTGTTAACATACGTTATCCACGTCTTCACATATGTTATCCATGTCTTTAAACCAATTGTACCATTGCACACGCTCCATATGAGAGAAATATATTTTATTTATTATTCTTAAAAGTTAAACAGTTTACGAAAAGTAAATTTATGTATTCATAAATCAATTATGATAATTAGTAAATTTTAAGTAAGTTGTGATAATTGTGTTGTTGCATGTGTTACAACGTGTGTTGCCTGTGTTAACATATGAAATAACCCCAAATCTATAAAGCAATTGTACATTGACACCCATGTACGCATGGTCTAAAATTAGACTACCTACATCATATACTAAATTACTAACAAAAATAATAAAATCTAATTTCTAACAAAAGTCAACCAGCTAAGGAGGAGGTACAATATTTAGAACAATTTTAAACACAAGTCAACACAAACGACAAGTATGGAACTCGGCTGTTTCTAAATGAAGAAGTTGATGAAGTTAACTAGCTAAGAAGGAGGTACAATATTTAGAACAATTTTAAGCACAAAGCGACAATGTTTAAATTTATATTTGACATTTTTTGAGCCTTATATCTCATTTTGGATATAACTTCTTTTTACTTTTTTTAGTCTTCTTAAGAAGCAAGTACAAGAATCTGGTTCTACTTCTCAAACACTAATTTCCTCCCAGTCTGTTTACCCATTACATCAAGAATTCATTGTTGCAGCGCAAAAGAAACATGTTGACGAGCTTAGCGAGATAGACAGGGTTTCAATATTTTTTTCATAGCTTTCATATTTCTTTCAAGTTTGTTACATCTATTATTTATGTCTAACTTGAAATAATGTTGAATATATTGTTGTATTGCAGGCAATGTCTTGTGTCATGGTTGCAACTATAAAAATTGTCTAGGAAGGTTTTGTTTGGTTAATCAGTTATTCTTAAAAGTTAATCAGTTACAATAAGTAAATTTAAGTAAATTGTGATAATTGTGTTGTTGCATGTGTTACAACGTGTGTTGCTTGTGTTAACATATGAAATAACCCCAAATCATATAAAACAACAACTGTACATTGACACCCATATACGCATGGTCTAAAAACTAGACTACCTACATCATATACTAAATTACTAACAAAAATAATAAAATCTAAATTCCAACAAATGTCAACCAATATTTTTCACTACGATAATATATAACATATTCAGTTGCTTGCTTGCTGCCATTAAGACCATGTGTAATGGTTCAAGACCTATATGGGCGTTTTCTGCCATGTGGATGCCACGTCAGCATGGTAATTTTTATTTAAAACATGGTGTAGTGGTTCAAGCCTCTTTCATGCTAATTCAATTATTATCCAATAATTTTATAATTTCATATTTTTTATTTAATTATTTATAAAATAAAAATAGAATACTTAAAAAAAATGTAAAACTGAATAAAAAATAAATTAATTCAAAACATCACTTTCCATTTTTTTTATGAACAAAATTTTATATAGTATGGGTGAACAACAAAACAAAAAGTACATTATTTAATAAAATATTAATTTTTAAGCTTTCTTCTTCTTTTACACTTTCAACCTTCATATAAACCCAACAATAACCGGTAGCTTCAACCAACTAGACCCGATCTTCAACATCAAATCTGACCCACCGTCTCCACCTTCAATAACGCCAAATATCTCTCTGTCTTCTGAACCCAAACTATCTCTCTATTTTCTGAACCTTAAACAGAGCATTATACCAACATATTAGTAGAACATACATACCTATAATAGTATACGGAGCAACATCGGCGAGAAAGACGGACACTGGTAACAGCGGTGGTTCACGAACAAATGTCATATATCCATCCATTATTTACATAGTATGAAAAAGTTCACGAACGAGCAGTGGTGATGGTTGAGGGAGGTGGTGGCTGAGGTTGAGTGTGGTGGTGGAAGATGAAGAAGTTTACGAAGAGGTTTACCTAAAAAATGTCATATATCCATCCATTATTTACATAGTAAAAGCAAAAACACAAATTGAGACCAAAGAGGCAGAAATTTTTTAAATCATAACCCAGTTTCATGAATTTCAATACCAATTTATGGATGTTTTGTGTTGGGTACGGTGTTTGATAAAAAAGAACAGCCAGAACCAAAAGTCTAAAGCTAAAGCCTAATAGATTTTGCCCAAAATTACCTAATAATCCCAACATACAACTTCTATTGATTTATTGATTTACTTGTATATGGTCTACTCTATAACATCTTAGCAAAGATCTGAACTCATTCTCTTCCACGAGAGAGAGAGAGAGAGAGAGAGAGAGGGGGGGGGGGGGGGAGGGAGGGAGAAAGAGAGAATGGTTGTAATTTTCTTTGATTTGGGTGTGTTTTCTAATGGAGATGGTGGAGCTGGTGTTGGTGGTGGAAGCTTGTGGTGGTGGCTGATGTGTATGGTGGGAGAGAGAGAGAGAATGGTTGTTTATATAAGGTGGAAGGTGGAAAATTCAAAAATTAAAAAAAGGGGCGAATGTTAAAAAGACTAAAATAACCCTAATGACTTTAAATAATATATTTAGAAATGGGGTATGTAGATGAATCTTAGCCACAAAATGAGTTTCTTGGGGTTTTCTTAATTTAGAGAGTTTCTTTCTAATACTTCTATCCCTAGAAAACTCATCTTATTTGGTAAACCATGAAAACCCATCATGTGGATAGGAAGATGCCACATCATTATATTCCAAAACCAATTTAATAATCATAGAAGGGCAATATTGTCATTTAACACATGACATCTTTTACCAAATCTGAATGCAAGTACATTTGATGGATTTTTGTACTATATCCCATGCTTTATCACATCTCCCCATGTTTGTACCATCTAGCTTTCTTTACCAACCCACCTATCATCATTCCCCATGATAGTATAGCTTAAAACCCACCCATCTTCATCCTTTTACCATTTTTTCCTTTTCCCTCCATGGATTTCCACCTTCAAGATCCACCTTCAAACATGGTTCCTCCATTTTCTTCTCCTCCACGTGCTGTGATTCCCAACAACTTTGCAGGGGATCTCGCTGTTGCAGGTTTGTAGTTCGAAACCACTCATTCGTATTTTTTTTTCATAAATTTTCCATTTTTTCTTACACTTTTGTGTTGTTGATGATTTGTCGATGTATGTTTTCATATCCAGGCCTCGGTAGAGGACAACCTTTGTCTGTGGAAAGAAACACAACTTCAAGTGATGAAGTTGAAGGTATTTTTTTGTTGTTTTTGTAATATTTTTAACGTCACTGTTTTGTATTTTTGCAAAGAGACAGTTTTGTATGTTTGCAGCTCATCAGTTATTCACGTGTTTTTATGGTATAACTAAGGTCATATGTCTCTTGTTTTGGGTGTTTTTTTTGTATATTTATGTTTCGTGAAGTACCAGTGACAAGCTTAAGTCTGTGTTTTTTATGGTATATGTCTTTTTTCTCTGATTGTCTTATATGGAGACAACTTCTATGATTGTGTTTTATGGTATACGTTTCTTTGCAAAAAGAGATAGCCACGTTTTTTTTTAACTTTTTTAGCATAAAAGTCAGTAGTTTGTATTATGAAATACGTTTTTTATGTTATGATTACAGAATGATATTTCTTGTGTTGATATTACATGTTAACAGGTAGGTTATTGTTCTTATTTAACAGAAAAGTCTTGAACTTGTTAACAAGTTCCAACCAAGTTTTTTATACCACAACTTATTAACAAGTGTTAAGTTGTTAACAAACTTTCAACAAAGGTGTTAACAAACTTTCAACAAAGTTTTATATGAGAGATTTACTAAAACTGTTAACACGTGTTAACATGTGTTAACATGTAATACATATTAATAGTCCTATTAACAAGTGTTAACATATATTACCAATTTGTGTTGATAGAGTTTTAACAATGTTTTTTTAGGATAGGTTTACTATAACTCTCCTATGTGTTAACACGTTAACACATGTTAACAGGTTTAATCTAATCAGCTGTTCCCTTTTTTTTAATTTAGTGGTTTAAGATATGTTAACACATGTTAACACTTTTTAACATACCAAACTTTGGTGTTTTGAGGCACAGTCAACATCATTAGATCACACATGTTAATACTTTTAATATCTATATATGATTTCTTCTTTTTTAGTACCAAAGTTTTTTTTACTAAAGTTCAACAAAGTTTTTTATAGGTCAACTTATTAACAAGGATTAACAAACCTTGCAACAAACTAATGTTAACACTTTGTTAATAAGACTGTTAAAATGTGCCTAAAATATGAGAGATTTGCTAAAACTGTTAACATATCTTAACAAAGTGTTAAGGTGTTAACAAACTTTCAACAAAGTGTTAAGGTGTTAACAAACTTCCAACAAAGTTTTATATGAGAGATGTTCTAAAACTGTTAACATGTGTTAACATGTAAAACATATTAACAGTCCTATTAACAAGTGTTAACATATATTACCAAGTTGTGTTGATAGAGTTTTAACAAAGTTTTTATAGGATAGGTTTACTATTTCTCTCCTTTGGTGTTTTGAGCCACATTCAACATCATTAGATAATATTTGTGAACACTTTTAATATCTGTATATGATTTTTTGTTTTTTAGTACCAAAGTTTTTTACTAAAGTTCAACAAAGTTTTTTATACGTCAACGTTTTTAACAAGTGTTAACAAACATTCAACATAGTTTTATATGAGAGATTTACTAATGTTAACACTTGTTAATAAGACTGTTTAACATGTGTTAACATGTAACACATACTAACAGCCTTTGTTTTCCTTCGATTATTTTAACACATGTTAATATTTGTTGTTCAGCTGTTAATGAAGACCCTCCCCCCCACTTCCTGATTGAAACGCCCAACGGAACCAGGTTTTGGATTCCAAACGTTGTGCAGAAATACATACCTACCGTTGGTCAATCATTTGATAGCTTTGACGCAGCTTTGGTAATGTACAAAGATTTTGCTGACCAGGCCGGTTTCTCAGTTAAAAAAGGCCAGACTAAGGTATGGAAGGGTATCGCCACACACAAATACTTTCGATGTAACAAAGCTGGGACACCGCAGAAGGGTAGGATAATTGACACACTATCTGAGCAAGCAATGCTTCACATGAATACAACTTTCATTCAGTGTGATTGTAAAGCTCATATGTTAGTGACATTCTGTCCTCAAACCGAAAAATTCGTGGTTCACACATTCAATGACGTGCACAATCATGAGTTAGTGGACAATGTGAATCGTGACCTGACAAGGATTTCAAGGAAGCTTACATTTGCTACTAAACAGTTTATTCACCAAATGAGTTTGAATCGAATTGGGCCTGTCAGGGCGCACAGGTGTCTTGTAGCCATTAAGGGGGGGCACCACAATGTCAACGGTACGCCTGTCGACTTCAAAAACTTTAGTAAAAATTTGAGGATTTTCATAGGCGACCGTGATGCACAATTACTTCTTGATCGTTTGCGCGACCGTTTTGCCAACTTGCCTGAATTCTTTTTCGACTTCACCGTTTCTGATGGCCAATTGCGCTCCGTAATATGGGTTGACGAGATTTCGAAACTGAATTATAAAGCTTTTGGTGATGTACTTGCCTTTGATGCCACATACCATACCAACAGGTAACATGTGTTACTAACCACACATCAGATTAACAAATGCATATGCGCATATTCAAAGCATTTTTTATTTACTGACTATATTTCGGGATATTGAATATGTAGGTACAATCTGATTTTTGTGCCATTCACTGGGGTTGACCATAACAAGCAATGTGTCACTTTTGGTGCCGGTTTGCTATTCAATGAAACCGTTGAGTCATACAAGTGGTTGCTTCAGGGATTTCTTAAAGCACACAATAGACAACCAAGCTTAGTATTGACCGACCAGGATCCAGCCATGAGGCAAGCCATCCTGCAAGTGTTCCCTGATTCACGTCATAGGTTATGTATGTGGCATATTATGAAGAAGTTGCCATCAAAGGTGCGTACATACTGTCTAGTGTTAACACATGTTACTCAAATTTTTCCAGGATATACGTCTGGTACTTAACACATGTTACTGAAATCGTTCTCAAATGTTATGCCCTTACAGATATCAGCTGACAAACTACAAAACACAGAGCTAAGGGCTTGCATACATCGCCTTGTGTGGAGTGTGTACATTAAGCCATCAACATTTGAGAGTCGCTGGCAAGAATTGTTGGAAACCTTTGGTCTTGAAGACCCTGAATGGTTGAGTGAGATGTATGAGATAAGGGAAAGATGGGTTCCGGCATATTTCCGAGACATCCCAATGTGTTGTCTAATGAAAACAACTTCTCGATGCGAGAGCTCTAACGCTGCCTTTAAAGTTAACTCCACTAGTGCCAATACCCTTGTCCAATTTATGCTTTGTTATGAAGCAATTATTGACAGCCAACGTTATCGGCAAAGACTTTCTAAGTACAAAACATCTTCAACTGTGTTTCGTGGAGCCACTGATTTGGCAATTGAGAAGCACGCTTTCATGTTATACTCTCATGCTGTTTTTATGGAAGTTCGAAAGGAAATCATGAAGGGAATGTTATGCTGCTACGTCTCAAATGAAAAACAAGAGGATGGCTTTACTGTATTTAATGTGACCCACCTGGACCGCAGACGCGACGTCACAGACATCTACCAGGTTTGATACGCCTTTAAATATTATCTACATCAGGTTAACACATGTTAACACCAGTTCTTCCTGTTATGGTCTTCTTATTAACATGTGTTATCTTACATTCACAAACAATCAGACGATTACACAGAAACTATAACCTGTTCGTTTGTGCTTATACCCGCAGGTTAAGTTTAACGGAACTGATAACACAGCTGTTTGCTCGTGCATGGGTTTCATACGAATTGGGTATCTATGTCGCCATGTTTTTTTTGTCTATCGTATGAAGAACGTTCACAGTATTCCGGATCAATACATCATGGACCGTTGGCGTAGGGACGTATTGCCCAAAAGGGTCTTTGACATTGCTGTACGGTATGGTGTAGACACAAATCCTGAATCCATCCTCAAGAATGAGGTGCTTGAGTTGGTTAGTGAGTGTGTGGATGTTGTGCGTACCGACACAGAGTCTCTATCTTCATTGGTTGAAAAATTAAGGGAACTCAAGCTTGAATTGTTATCAAAAGGGGCCATAATTCATAGCGAGAAGGAAACAAATGAGTCTGAGATGGTGGAGTTGCTTGGTCAAGATATGGATTGCGAAGTTGTGGTAAACAACCCTGATGTTGTTCGCAATAAGGGATGTGGGAAAAATCGTCGTATCACGGGCCCGGGTGACAAAGCTAAAGAAAAGCCAAACAAGGTACCACGCCTATGTCGCACTTGCAACAAATATGTCCTTGGTCATGATTCTCGTAACTGTGAGAAGGTTTCGCAACAAGCTAATCAAAACCTCCCGTCCGGAGGTTCCGCGTAGGGGCATTCACATCAGCCATGAATGTGCACTAAGCCGTTTTGCTTGATCTTCTTTTTGGGGCCGTGTTATGTACACGTAACACTTTATGTTCGTACCCCTACTTTGTTACGTACATAACACGTGCCAACTATATTTCTTGCGGTTACTTAGTGCGTATGATGTTTTAAAAAACTTTGTTATGTATAACTTAAACTATGCGACGCCCATGGCGTCCCTTTTGGAAATCTACTATGTATGTGGGTTTGTGTAAGCTGCGTTGTTAACACCTTCGTAACATTTGTGGCTAACACGTGGCTAAAACGTGTTAGTCTAGCAGTGTGCAACATTTGTCAGTGTAAAATAAGATGGCAACCACAATTTTAATGTCTGTTAACATATTTTTAACAAACTTCTTATACCTCTATACATAGTAACAAGTGTTAACACAGTTTTGTACAACAGAAGTGAAATTGTTATCATGTGTTATCATATTAACAGATGTTAACATGATAAGTAAATCTGCTGAGGTTTCCTATTTTTGTCAACAACGCTGATAACATTTGTTAAGGTGGTTGACATCTAATCCATAGACTAGAGGAATAACGCTGAAAAGATTTGTTAACAATGAGTTAACACGTGTTAATAATGTGTTAACATGTGTTGGTAAAGTGTTTACCAGAAACTGTAAATATGTGAACGATGATATGTTAACACATGTTAACGCTCATAACTATATGATCAGTGGAAAATAAGTCTACAGTTACGAGATAACACATGTTAACACTTTCAATAGATGAACAATGATATTGTCAGGTTTTAGGCTTTTTAGGCTAGCCATCTCTTCATATAATAGAAATTGGAAAACGGTAACACAACAAAATTTCAATGAAACAACATACAATTATGGCCTAAGATATGGTAGCTTCCAAATTTTTTTGACACGACGATTTTTGGCGACCTACGGCTGCGATCACCTTCCCAATTATATGGACCTACGACACGACGATTTTTGCGACCTACGGCTGCGCCCTTCGGCTTCCATGACCACCGTCTGGCTGTCTTAATCGACCAACCAAAGAGACTGGGCGAATGCAGATATCAACGGCCAACCAAAGGCCATAATGTATATGGCCCGACTTTATCTACAACTATACGAAGCTTCCTTCCTTTGTTTCTTCCGGTACCACATAATGTATATGGCCCGACTTTATCTACAACTATACTCTTCTCATTGACTCACCGTTTATATACGTAAAAAAGGAGGGGAAGAGAGATAATGTGTATGTGTACTTACCCTTGATTATTATATAGAAAAAGTTTGAAAACGTACAATAGTACAAAAGGTGATTGATGTGCATAGTACAAAAGTAGGAAAAGTAGACAAGAGTATTATATAAAGACTAAACACTACCACACTACCTACTTTTGTACTATTGTACTTTCCATCACCTTTTTGTCAACTTTTTCTAAAGACTACTATACCTTTTGTACTATTGTACTTCTCCTCACCTTTTTTCCTTTTTGTACTATTGTACTTTCCATCACCTTTTTCAAATACTACCATACCTCATCGGTTTATACTTTTTAATTCCAATTGTCTTTGACACACTTTCAATTATAATAATACCAAAACTAGTAGGACACACTTTCAATTATAATAATAATAAAACTAGTAGGTATTAGGACTTTGCTCTACCTACTAGTTTTACCTACTTTTCCATTAAAACAAAATAGTACTACTGACAAGTTAGTTTTTTTACACTACTGCCGTGCCTACTAGTAACTACCATACTACGTGGCCTATAAGCCACCAAAAAATTACAAGTTTAGGATGGCAACGTTGCCAACAAAATAATACAAGTTTAACAGACCATAACTTTTTCAAATAAAACAAGTTTGTTTTTAGCTAGCAACCATGGAACCTGTTGCCACAAAAAAGGCTTCAACTTCTTGGCTCTCAACGTAGGGAAGCACGTTCAACTTGCTCCCTCAGAAGGTTCATCGGAGACCGAAGGATATGTGCTGCAAACTTCTTACGCAGCCTTCGCACCTCACCCAATTTCTTGGAGCCATTCGTACTGAACCCTGTATCAAATCGTTCCCCCTTCCCCATAAACTTCTCCATGTGGCGCATCAAAAACACACCGCAATCATCAACATTGTTACGGGTAGCCCACTCAACTTTCTCCCTTTGCACCCGTAGCCCACTCATTATATCCGCCCTTGGATGTTTTACCTCATATAGATATCTAACTAGCATGTCCTTCTGGTCAAATAGAAAAAAAAAAGATTAACAAGTGTTAACCAGATCCCACCTCAAATCAGGAACAAAACTATAACATGTGTTATTAACCAACTTACGATTTTGTAGGGGGTGTTTTTCTCAAAATACTTCTTGCTGTCGACTTTTGGCACACCAAATCTTTCTCCAGCGTTGTCAATGACGCATATCGATGGATACTTAAGTTCAAACACCACCATGTAGTAGTGGTTGAACTCCAAGACTGGAAAGATGATCATGTCGATCTTTTGTAAATCATACAACTTATCATTCCAGTAAACCGCCGCTCTCATGCTAGCCCGGAACTTCTCCATTCGTTTCTCCTCACTCGTCCCCCTATCGTTCAGCATCCATTCAAACTATACACAAAAAACCAGACATGAACAATACCCTTTATAATAGTAAGGAATGCATTTTACTTCAGATATAATATAAAGCACTTACCACAGCTTTAGTCCCAACAAACAACCGTGCCCTCGCCCCATCCGACTTGTACTTTTCTTCAAAGTTTAACACTTCTACCCAGCAGTCAACTATCACATCTAGTACTTGGCTTCCAGCAGCTAGAGTTTTGAACATATGACGGGTAGCTTCCAAATTATAAACACTGCGATACAGCACCTCCCTGTATTTTTAACACCTGTTAGATTGGATTATTTGTTAACAGCTGTTATAATTCAGTAAACTTACGCATCTCTAGGGTCTGTTTTGGAAGGCTCATCTTGGCTTGCGTCATGCAATGAGGAACCTGTTTCCCTCCTGTAAGACATTGTATGTCAAAACGGATATTAACATGTGTAAACTGAAACTCAACAAAACAAAATAAACACAGACTCGTCTTGTCTTACAATAAACTGGATGCCAAACTCATTTTTTCGGATATATAGTTCCACACTTGTTCATCTTCTTTTGAAAACAGGAGTTTGTAGATCCACGCCTCTTAGAAAGAATGGCGACCTATTAACATGCGCTACCAGTTTTTCCCGTTGTGGGTTTCTTCTGGCCGCATCTAGGCGTGAAGCCACGTTTTGAAGAACTGTGTTATTCCCACCCTGGAATGACCTCACAATGGGAGCTCCTACCGTGTACAGACCAGTTGCCCCGTCGTAGGAGCTGACCGGCTCAACCTCCATGATGTTGTCCGGGTCAATAACCAAAGCCAATGCACTGCACTCGGGAGTAGCCTCAACTGTTCAAACACAGGTTAACACATGTTACTGCGTGTGTAGGTAGTTAGGTTGTGGAACAAAAAAGATTTGATTTATTTGAAGACACACCCGCACTTTTGTTGCTCTCATTGTTAACATCCTGCACAATTTCAGGCATCATCGGTGTCTTAGGATCCTCCACATTGCTGCAAGGTTCTGGGATTTTTTTAACAGCCACCTCATTAACACATGTAGCGTCAAAAACTGTTAATAAACTAATAACACTTGTTAATATCTTTTAAATCATTTTGTTTAAACATTAACTTCCTATGCTAATAAATGAAGCACTAGAACCCTTACCCGCTGAATCTTCTTTAACCGTCGAAGTACTCGCCGCCTTTACATCCTCCTCTACCTTATCACATGTAGCCTCAAAAACTGTTCATAAACAATTTTAATAACACTTGTTAATATATTTTAAATCATTTTGTTTAAACATTAAGAACTTTGTATGATAATAACTAAAGCACCAGAACCCTTACCCGCTGGTTCTTCATTAACTGTCGACGTACTTGCCGCCTTTACATCCTCCTTTACGTTATCCGTTTCGATGTGGTCCCCCAGTTTATCGTAAACATCGCCATCCCCTGCGTTTCACAAACCCAACTTTTACTAGTAACACTAACCCGTAACATCACAACCGAATAGACGTTTTTGCATACCTTGTTTCTGCCCATCGTCCTCAGTAGCCGACGACGTGTTCACATCATCATCCATCTGTGTCAAACCAACACTCCAGGATGGACCATCATAAACCAAATCATCAGATTTACCCGCTGTTTTATCTTGCATTACTATGTCTTCCACTGTCTGTTCATGATGCATGTTTGCGTCTTCAGATCCATCTTTAGGGTTTTGGTTCGCGTCACCCTTTTCCGCTGACTTCAACTCGTTACGCTGATCATCATTTACATGCTGTTCGCCATGTGTCTGACCCGAAATAACGTCATCAGCTACAAATATTACAAATTTGAACATTAAGATAACACGTGTTAGGTTCATCATTTGTATTTGTGGCTACACTAAACAACTCTTTTTAAAACAACATATTTTACACACTTACGTTTACCAACGGCATCATTTATATCGCTACCGCCAGGCTGCTTTGCGTGTTCCATTTCTGCTGCCACCTTAACTTCGACAATTTTCTCTGTTCTTTTACCAAATGTTTGCGCGAGTGCAGCAATTATTCCAGGCAACGGTGTACTACCAATATCCTGCAACGCAGCTGCTCCTGAAAAAATTCAAAGCTAACACCTGTTAACAACTTTACACAACATACTTTTTATTATTAACAGATGTTTGGGCAATTTTTATAAAAATTACTAACCTTCTGTTGTATTGCATGCCACACTGCTTGGATCGCGTTCCCTTTCATACTTTCCGGTCTGCGTTGACATAGGTGACCCGCTTTCCTCACAAGTCTGACCATCTACTTTGGTATCATCGCCTGCCAAAGTTGTACAGTTTTAACACGTCACGGATGGCTGCATTTTATTATATTAGAGACCGTGTTAACTTTAACAAAATACTTTTACCTGCTTGTGCCTTGGCTTCCTCACTTGTAGCAACGAATCGACCTTCTGTTTGGCTGCCTGGAGTGCCCACGTCTATTACAGTTTCCGCCCCTCCAGTGAGAGGAACTTCTATGTCAACGTCGTCCGCACCAGCGACTCCCGTTGCTGAGCAACTTAACGACCTTGTGCCCGAATCACTCACATTACCATCACATGCTACCTTTTGTGCTCTCTTAGCTTTTACTTTAGCTTTGCTCGCCGCCTTTCGACGTGACATCCCATCTGGAAAACAATGAAAAAGTAACAAATGTTAATCACCATCACTACTAACGCTAGTTAGTTAACTAAACGAAATATGTTTTACCTTTTGTGGCTTTGTCACTTTTGCTACGCTTCGCCTCAGCCCTAGCTAAAGTTCGCCGATATTGACTGACCACCACGGGCGAATCTAGATCAACGTTCTCAGTCTCCTTATTCTCAATACCTGATCCAGTTTATATATTAACTCATGTTAGTGTACACAACATAAACACCCGCACCAAAGTTCGAAGGAGTGAATAACTCACCAACTTCATTGTCGCACACTGTAGAGCTTCGTGTTTTACGCTTGTTGTGACACGGAGTAATAGCAGGGCTGGAACAGCCAGCATCGACAAACGCCTGACTACTCCGGCCAATCGCTGAATCTCGTTTCTCAGCATTCAACCCCCCCAAAACGTCATTTATTTGCTGACTCGCCTCAGCATCTCTAATCCACATAGGTTTATCATGCAAAAGTGTCACATATCGTGCTTTCAAAGTTTGAACATCAACATCTTCAGGATGCTCCACACATAACTGCCCCAAAACATCTTCAACCCTCTTTTTGTACTTGAGGATCTTATCTATGTTTCTCTCCACTAGTTCCACCCTATCCTGTTTATTTGATAAAAACAGCCTCAAATATAGTGGCAATAACAGAGAAAAGCACACAATAACACATGTTATCAAAAAAACTGCACGCACCTTTACGCTAGGCTGATCATCTTTATCCCATGTTATGCTTAAACATTTAAGCACCCCCTTTCCAAACCCCCGTTGATAATTTCCTGCTTCTCCCTTTCTTTCAAACGCTTGGCCGTCCAATATGTAATTGGGTACATATTGTAATCCACTGCCAGCCCGGGGCAAGTTGCCCTATCCACATACAACAACTGCAACCGGGGCAAATATACAATGTTTACAAATATGCATTCAATGTATAACAGTAGATAAGTACAAATGAAGCACATAAAAATACCGTTAGTGTTGCAAGTGGTCCAGTAAACGGGCTATTCGGATCAGTGCTATCCCATCCTTGTTTACATTCCTTCAGCTGGTCCACTAATAAGCCACACCAATCAACGTCACTGAACTTCATGTTACTGGAGATATGATATAAAATGGCCTCCCTTAGCGTTCCTTGTTTATGGCAGTCGATCATCACCGTAACAAAACACATTAAGAAATCCATACGGAAATCAAAGCTATCTGCCCCACCGGATCTTTCAATCATATCTACCATACTTTTGGCAGAAACCAACTTACTGCTATACCTGTTCCTCCAGTTTGACACAGCACTATCCATCTCCATCATCTTTTCTGTTGACATTATTTTCACACCACTAGACGGTATGCCCAATATTTTCCTCACAACACTCTTGTTTATCTTCATTGACCCAGATGGAGTATGTATCTCCATTCTATCCGGATCAAAGCTGTCAATGACAAAGTGTGCTAACTTTCCAGGCACCCCATCCATTCTAAAATGTAGTAGGCGTCCAAACCCCATCTCCTTGACAACCAATTGCTGCTCAGATGACAGCACTGAAATACATCTGAAAAACTGCACAGGAGATGAACGTGTTGTAAGTGTTGGGAAATCGGCCCGCTTAGACTTCTTGCGCTTACGCCTAACGTCTAATGTTTCTTCAGCATCATCAAGCGTCGCTTTCTTCCGCTTACGCATTCTCAGTTGCCTGCTCGTACCTATAAAATGACGTAAATGTACTAACATGTGTTAAGCAACATAATCTGGCAGATTACAAAACTGATAACACATGTTAACCACTTCATACGGTCCTTACCTTCCCCTTCACATGTCCCTTCCACTTTCTTCGCTCCTATTAATAGACAGTGAAAAAAATACTCAGTCAAAAGACATGATCTAATCCTTTTTTATAAGCTAACGCATGTTAACATAGTAAACCGTCGTTACCTTCGCGGGTAGCTAACCCTTTACCCTTTTTGGACTTTACGGTTCTCTTCCCGTCTTCTTCCCTATGAAATAATTTGTACATTAACAGATGTTAATATACATTACCAATCACACAAGTCACTTTTCAGAAAATGCTTCTTCATGTTGCCACTACTGTTGTTAACACTTGTTAAAAAAAACACAAAGTGAAGGCTAGGCAGAACCCTTACCTTTACGGGCAGCTGATTCTTCAATGGCTGCACAGGCTGACTTTTTATCTGTAAAACGTGATTTTTATAATTATGTATAAGTTCACCCCCCGAAACATCAAAAACATTATCAAAAAAAAAAACAAAAACATGTACCTTTATCCTTCCTTCTCTTGAGAGTTCCCGTACGCGTATCGGAGCTCTTGCTTACTGTTTTTACACACACAAATATGTCGATCAACTAAAGTGAATACCAACGAAAAGATAACCAGAAATAATATATGCCACATAGTTAAAACATACATTTTTGGCTCTGGTTCTTAAACACTGCTATGGGGGTATCCAAATCCGACTCTTCAAAGTCTGATGAATTCAAAAAATATTATAAGTTTACAAAACCATCCCAAATAAAAAAGGTTAGGTTTTATTTTTTCTTACCCAATGCTCTTTGCGTCGCCCCATATCCTTCGTTTTCAGAGTCCTTTTCATTCGTCGTGTCACACACGTTGCTATTATCAGTGATCACTATCACACTCGGATTTTCAGGCCCAGACACGCCTAAAAAACATACATAATATCGTTCATCAACCCCAAACATAAAACCACTAAATTGCAAACCTAAAACAAAAAATGGTACATACCTGAACACCGATTTGCTCTTCTTTTAGCCCTTCTGTTCACACAACACACAAAACAAAACTTATTAAACACCTTTCTACATGATCATTTTTTTTACACTAAAACCATAATGTTGCCCCAAAATTTAAAAATAGAACCCTAACCCTCGAACCACAAAGCCGACAACCACAAATCCTACTTAATCGCTCCTTTTTAGAACAAAAATACAAATAATAATAATAAAAATAGGTCCTTTCTGACACAATCACATGACCCGTAAGACAACAAAGGAATACAGAGTGTTACCTTCTTAATCTCCGGCGACGGCGACTCCTGGACGTCAAGCTGTTGAACAAGAAAGAGGACATAGCTTCTGATCGAACACAAACCCAAAAGTATTGAAGGTTTTAGTGGCTAACTGTTACCGGTTCTAAGATGAAAGAAGAGTGAAGGAGTTCGTGATGTTTTGTCGTTCAAAGATGAACATTAGAGAAGGAAATGGAGGGTTTGGTTTGGGATGAAAGCAGAGAAGAGATGGAAGGTTTTTGTTCTGAAAGATGAGAGAAAATGTGATAATAGTATTTTGGTTTTAGGCGGGATAAAGAATGCAGACTTGATTTGACGTCGTACTTATGAGAGAGAGAGATGAACTTCTTATGTGCCTAAAATACCCCTCAGGCTCCTTTACTTAAATAAAATATTAATATAAGTACTTGGTAGTACAATGGGTTGATCTCAACCATTGATAGATTGAGATGGATGGTCAAGATAGGGTTTCCATGGTTTACTAAATAACTAAGGTTTCCAATATAACCATTCCCATATATATATATATATATATATATATATATATATATATATATATATATATAGGGTATGGTTCTAGAGAAAACCCTCTTTATTTGGTAAACTCTGGAAACTCTGACTTCCCAATATTTTTTTTTTTGAAAAAATAGGGCAAGTAATATACATGATTTTAAGCATTTTGGGCCAAAAAAATTAAAAAAGCGCCGAGTATTTTTTTTTTTTTAAAAAATAAAATTTTGACTAACACATGTTAAGCGCTAATAACATGTGTTAACTATATGTAAACAGTAGACGTTTTTTATATTTAAAAAAAGCCGTTCGGTGCTTTTTCGATTTTTTTGGCTCAAAATGCTTAAAAAAATGTATATTACAAACCCTATTTTTTCAAAAAAAAAAAAATGTTGGGAAGTCAGAGTTTCCAGAGTTTACCAAATAAGGAGGGTTTCCTCCATATACTTTACCTATATACCTATACATATATATATATATATATAGAGAGAGAGAGAGAGATATTTGTTATCATTTTTTATGGAAAATTAAACCAAATTAAAGAAAACAAAATACTTGTTTATTTGATCTATTGTTTTTAATATTATCGTATGAAAAAAATTATGTTCCTTAAAAAAACTGTAAAAAAAGAAAAAAGGAAAAGTTTGTGTAGCCACTACCTCTAAGGAAACATCTATTTAGCCTCTACCTCTTGTAGACGTTATCCCGAGGTAGAAACTACGTACGTACACTTTTCATTTTTTTCTTTTTCTCGTAGCTTTTAAACGTGTATAACTTTTTATATGATGATATATTTTTTTTTTAATTACACCCAAATTGAGAAAGTAAAATTTCTTTAATTTAGTCTAATTTTTTTTTTAAAAAAAGTAATATTATATTTGTTTAAAATTTGTGGTGGAAAAGGAAATGAGAAAATCACCTTAG
>JAUTDX010004810.1:0-32952 GCA_030844895.1 Ambrosia x helenae | reverse complement strand
TAAAAACTTCCCTTGAGCTCTACACGAATGCATTACTCAATCTGAAGTCTTTTTACTCCCCCTGAAACACAGAATATTTCTTCCCATATGTATATTTCTCCCCAATGAGCTGCTAAGTCTTCTAAAATCAGCAACTGTTTTTTAGAATTCACTGTTTGTCGTCTTCTTGTCTTTGTTTCTTCAAAAATTTTCTTGAATCACATGAATTTGTCCAAAAGGAGGTTCAGACCTCATCACGTCCATCATTATCATCAAAATATAAAACCTGTCACACTCAACAAACTTGTAAGTAAACCATCATAACAAATATAAACTTACAAAGTATATAAAACCACCTGTGACAAAAATTGTTTTGCGGTTAAAATTCATAAGCTTTCAAAAATATGCTGTTTTGCAAAATGTTCTAAGTGTTTTAGAAAAACAACTTTCAAATTTTCTAAACAGTGATCCACCACAGAGAAACCGTTTC
Organism: Ambrosia x helenae; assembly: GCA_030844895.1. Classification (NCBI taxonomy): domain Eukaryota; kingdom Viridiplantae; phylum Streptophyta; class Magnoliopsida; order Asterales; family Asteraceae; genus Ambrosia; species Ambrosia x helenae. The sequence continues at coordinate 32,483 of JAUTDX010004810.1, read as the reverse complement.
TCGTGCGTTAAATCCTAAAGGAAAATAAAATCTTTTTGGCTTTTTGGAGTTTTTTTATAAGTAAAAATAAATGAACGTAAAGACAAATCAAGTAAACTATGTATAAACATAAAAACACTCTATTTTTTTGTTATAAGCAAACACAGGTTAAAAGGATCATCTCAGCTAGATTGAGATGTCATAGTGAGTTAATGTTCTTAATAACTTCTTAGTGTGAAAGACTGCATTCCAAGACGATTACCAGTATTATGTATCCACATAAACAATATAACACTTAACGTTTCCAAATCCATATTAGCATTTTAAGTGTATTAAACTGAATCATCTATGTTACCCACGGACATGACATACCCCCGCGATCAAGTCATGCACAAAGGTTCATCGTAACAGGTGAGTAAATTGCCATTATCCGTATTGTTTACAAAGGTACGAGTTACGAAGGTGTACATGTCTGCATATATCTGGATGCAACAAAATGACCAAACGTGTACTCAACCAGGATTAAGACAAATACCATTTTATGCGGTACGAATTCTCAGCTTTAGGCATTTTTGAGTGATTGCCTTTTAGCATTTGAGGGTTTTGGCATTTATCGTATGCTCTTTAAGATGTTCTGACAAAGTCTAGGTCAGCATGTATCTGGATGCAGCAAAAGACCAGTGAGACCATCCCGGATAAATTTAACAATTTAAAGACCTGAAACCTCTGAATTTTGTAACACGCTATCAACGCAAGATTTAAGACTATAAAATCATACGCCAATGACATGTATCCCAAGAATCAACAGTCATTAAGATTTCTATTTCAATTAACAGACGGATTCGGATTCGTGTGTCAATTGCCTACCAGTAATATCATATAATGAAGATGCAGCCACACTTAGCTTTAATTTTTCTGCTCAATTTTATTAACAGTAACAAAATCAACTACTAATGTGCTATCATTTCCAATTAGGTGCCAGATTTGCTATAGTTTTTTTTTTATTTTATTTTTTGTGAAACCAAGTAGAAATACAAAGTAAAAAACTAACTAAAAACTTAAAAACTAGAAGCTTCAGCGCTTATGAGAAAACGAAAAGTTATTCCGGGTTTCTCATCCCGTTCAATTGCACTAACAGTTCAAACCGAGCTCTATCAAAAGCTTTTGTGAACAAATCAGCTGGATTATCTAAAGTACCAACCTTTTTTAAATAAATCATTTTTTTCTCAAAAAAATCCCTTATGAAATGATGCCTTATGTCTATATGTTTGTTTTGAGAAAGTTTTTGGACTTCTCTGTGATTGAAATGGTGGTTGATTATCAATAAGTATAGGAGTATGAGTGAAATTCAAACCGTAATCCCGCATTTGTTGTTGTATCCACAAAACCTATGAATAACAGCTACCAGTAGCAACGTATTTTGCTTCACATGAGGAAACAGCCACCGAAGTCTGCTTTTTGCACTGCCAGGATACGATTCTTGCTCCTAAAAATTGACATCCACCAGTAGTAGACTTTCGATTCTGGTTACATCCCGCATAGTCCGAATCTGTATACGCTACAAGATCCAATTCGCTATCAGCTGGATACCAGATTCCCAATTTAGGTTTCCCCTTTAGGTATCTAAGAATCCATTTCACAGCGAACATATGTGACTCCTTTGGATTAGCCTGAAATCTGGCACAAAGACAAACTGCAAACATAATGTCAGGTCGAGAAGCAGTTAGATACACAAGCGAACCTGTCATGGAACGATACTCAGTTGGATCGACATTTTTGGTCTCTTTCTGCATCTGGATGAAGTCCATGATTCACGGATAAAGGAGTAGCATAAGTAGAACACTCATTCATCTTGAAACGAGTCAAAATGTCATGTACATACTTAATATGATGTATGAACATCCCATCTTCCTTCTGATCTACTTGTAAACCAAGAAAGAATTTCAGCTCCCCATAGCACTCATCTCGAACTTCTTCTTCATAACCTTCTCAAATTCAATGCACATGTCCTTGTTAGGCGATCCGAAGATGATGTCATCAACATACACCTGAACCAATAGAAAATCTTATCCATTTATCTTTATGAAAAGTGTACTGTCCATTTTACCTCTCTCAAAGCCATTTTCTAAGAGATGAGTTGACAGTGTCTCATACCATGCCCTTGGTGCCTAATGTAATCCATACGATGCCTTATCTAGTTTGTAGACACGGCCTGGATAATCTAGATCAGTAAACCCTGAAGGTTGTGAGACATACACCAGCTCCTGGACTTTCCCGTACAGAAAGGCACTTTTGACGTCTAACTGATAAACTTTAAAGCCCTTATAGGAAGCGAAGGCTAGAAATAGTCGAATTACTTCGAGCCTTGCCACCGGTGCAAACACTTCATTAAAATCAATCCCTTCTTGTTGGTTAAATCCTTTGAATACCAAGCGATCCTTATTTCTCACTACTATTCCGTTGTCATCAGTCTTATTTCTGAACACCCATTTTGTACCGATTTCTTGAGCACCCTTGGGTAAATCGACAAGCTCTCAAACTTTGAGCTTTCTGAATTGTGCCAGTTCCTCTTGCATAACTTCCACCCACGCATTATCACGAAGTGCTACTTGATGATTCTTCGGTTCAACTTGCGAGATGAAGCATTTAAGGCATTTGTTGATGATGCCCGAATCTTTAATACTGACATATAAACACGTCGACTTAGAAATACTGCTTCTTGTCCTTACACCCGCATTAGGATCTCCTAAGATATTCTCCACTAGATGATCTTTATTTGTGCGAGTTTAAGCAATAGCATCAACCGGTATATTATCCTCCAAATTTGAACCTATCTCCCCCGAAGTGTGTATAGTACCGAACGGATTAACGAATTCTTCCTCTTTGGTTTCATTGATAACAGGAGATTTGTCTCTTGAAGTGGGGTTCCTGAATCAGCATCATTCTTGTTTTTATCTGCAGAGATTGGAATGATCAATCTTGGTGATATTTCATCATCATCATCTGGCATTCAAAGTATCAATTCTTCATTTGCCTCATTTGGATCTGCATTAAAGGTATATGGGACATTAAATGATTTAAAAACAGAATCATAGTCAAAAAGCCAGTCGGGATCAGTAGCCTGTGCAGTATCTTGTGGTGTGTAACTAGTTATGTCAACATTAAAAATAACTTCTACACAACCCGTTATTTTATTAAAAACCCTTTTATTTGGTGCACCTGGCACATAACCAAGAAAAACTCCTTCGTCAGCCACTTCACCGAATTTTGGTTGGGTTATATTTTTCAAGATAGTGCACGGCATCCCGAATGGTTCAAAACCATGAAGATTAGGATTGTTTCCCTTCAAGAGTTCATAGCACGTCTTATTGTGCTTCTTGACGGTCAACACCCTATTCAAAACATAACACGCTATATTCACAGCTTCTACCCAAAATGTGACAGGTAACTTAGAATCAGCGAGCATTGTCCTTGCTGCTTCATTCAGTGTCATGTTCTTCCTTTCAGCAACCCCGTTTTGCTATGGCTCATAGGGCGCATTGAATTGATGCTCAATCTCTTTTCTTATGCAGAAAATGGAAAAACAACTATTCTTGAACTCCGATCCATTATCACTTCTGCTTCTCTTTATTGTAGTTCCAAAGATGTTCTCCACTTTGTTGAAGAAGTCCATCAAGGTCTCCCCTGTTTCATCCTTCGAACCTAGGAAAAACACCCATGAAAAATGTGACTAATCATCTGTGATCACAAGACAATAATACTTTCCACCTAAACTCCTAACATTTACTGGACCAAATAAATCCATATGCAATAAATCAAAAGGAGAGTTAAGGGAATTCTTAGTCTTTGGTTTATGAGGCTTCTTGTGCTGCTTGCCCTTCTTGCATGGCATACGCTTATCCTCCACGCCAAATCTCTTCAATGGAACTCCTTGCACCAGTCCATGCTTCATGATGTAATTCATCTTTCTGAAATGCAAGTGTGCCATTCTCCTGTGCCACAACATCGAATCAGACTCTGATGCTTTTGATAATAAACATGTCGGCTCTTCTTTTGCATCATCTTGAACACTCATGTCCATGATGTACGTATCATTTCTCCATGGAGCCCTCGTGATTATCCATTCTTCAGGAATCTTTACTCCCGGTTTCAACACTAATGCTTCGGACTTAGTAAAATGGACAGAATGTCCTTTGTTGCAGATTTGAGAAACACTCATTAAATTGTGCTTCAACTGCTCCATGTAATTCACACTGTCCAAAGTAATTTTGCAATTAGCGACCTTTTCTTTTCCAGTAATTCGACCACCCTTGGCTCCCGCAAAGTTAACATAACCGCCATCAATTTTAATAAAATCAATCAACAACTTCAACTCCCCTGTCATGTGCCTAGAGCAGCCACTATCAACATACCACCAGTTGATAATCCTCCTTAGGAGCTCCTGCACTCGCAAATAAAGGGAATTAGTTTAGGGGAACCCAAGCCATCACGGTCTTGGGTACACCATTTTCTACAAACATAAATTCCTTCAAATATCCGTCCCACTGTTTAGATGAGTTGGATCGTTGAGGACTAGCACGTTGTTGTTGTTCAAAATGGTTAGGTTGGTTATACCGTCTCCTATTTGGAGATTGAGAAAACCCTTGAGGATATCTCCCTCGGTTGGAGTATCCGCTATTGTTATTGTTTCTTGAAAGCTGTTGACCATTCTAATAATTTCTATCCCTATGGTCGTTATTATGAAAACTTTGATTATTGGGTCTTGAAAAATTTCTATCACCGTTTGGAGATTGGTGACGATTTTGCATGTATGGTGGCTGGTACTTACCGGGACTAGGGTTTGCCTGTTTGGCAGCTGGAGCACCAGATGTGCCAGCATTCCCAGTATTTACCTGCCTAGGAACAAACTTAGGTTGGTTTCGTTGAAAACAAGCATCAGTGTTGCTCGGGCCCATCCCTACTACCACTACTCTGAGCATTTTCTAATTTAGTCTACAAATTTTTCTTTTGAGAATTGCTCATCTTATTTTTATCGTCTAACTTAACAGGCGACTTTTGCTTTCCCCTATCTGAGTCTGTAGGTGCTCCTTTCTTTTTGAGGGGACAACAACTAGCCATGTGGCCTTTGTTGTGACATTTGAAGCACGATCGTTTCTCTAAGGGCTTTTTGTGTGGCCCCTTTGAGTTGGATCCTTCACCAGTCTCAGATTTGGTTGAAGCTGACTCAGAACCAGCATTCGTTTAATCATCAGATTTGACATTTGAAACTTTTGGAGATTCGATCTCCGCAAAAACAGATTCAATGGAATCAAGGTTGACTTTAGAAATAGGGAAATCTGAGTCAGAATAAATATTGTCAGATCCCTTAAGTCTGTAAAACTTCTTGATTTTATCGTTTACCTTCTTGATTTTACCCCCCGACCCATCAGTTGTTTGAGTCATAACTTTGACCTCTACAGTAGGCTTGAGGTCTTTTGGTTCAGAAATTACTTCCTGCTGAACTTTCTTACTAGCATCTTCAGACGCTTTCTCGGTTTCTTTTGTTTCTACTGGCTGAGGGCCATAGACAGCTTCAGACACTTCCTCTTCATTTGGTAAAAATGAGTAATTACCGTTGAAAGGAGGAGGAACATCATTATAACCTAGACCTGAATTCTCATATTTTTCAGCTGTTTCAGTTCTGGAAGTCATGATCTGATTATACATGTGTTTAGTGCTCCTACATTGATCTAGTTTCTTTCGCAGCTCAGTAATGGTCTTTTGTTTCTCTAAGATTTCTAGCTGCATTTTCACGATTGTTTCATCTTTTTCTACTAGACCCTTGTATTGGAATTCACAACCACCAGTTTTAGTACAAAGCAGCATATTAACTTCCAAAAGATCTTTCTGGGTGCTTTTTAACTTTTTCTTAAGGCCAGACTCTCTATTTGTGTTGCCAAAATTTAACTCCTTTTGCTCATCTAAGAGCACTATGAGTTGTTTATTCTGGTCTACTTGCTTATCATGTTCTTTATTTATGAAATCTAGTTTCTCAACAAAATCAAAACACTTTTTGCAAGCATCAACAATAGTAGATAAAGAAATGTGTACCTTTTTGGTGACAGAGTCCAGTTCAGTCATGAATGCAATGAACTCTGCTGTTGACATCCCTTTTGTAACTGTTGTCAGATCCAGAATCTCTTCAGTCGGCTTGTTGTCTTTGATTTTCTCTTCCACTTTTTCAGATTTTTCAGTAGCAGCTACCTCAGACTTCACTGCACTTCCATCAACCCTAACCCCTTCAGCTTTGACTGACTCAGCTTTAGTCACATGTTCTTCAGTCTTGACCATTTCAGACATGGTCTCGTTGTCTGAATCAGATGCTTCTGACTTCATACTTTCATCTTTGATATCTGCCATAAGAGCCTGATCACCATCTATCATAGAACTCCAGTCATATCTGCCGTCAGGTTTGGCAACCATGAGTGCTCTAGAACTTGAATTGTTAGAACTTGAAGGTGGGGCAACAAAAGAACTCTGCCGCGTGGTGTTGGAGTTGTTGCTTGACCCTTTTCATGAATATTCTCTTGCAAAGTGGCCAAAGGAATGGCAATTGTAACATTTCACCTTGCTTTTGTCAAAGCCAGCTCTTCCACCAACGAGCTTCCTTCCAGTCCTTTCCATATACTTCTTTGCCTTGCGTGAGAGCATGGCCAAGTTCCATTGTAAATCCATCTCCTCCAGATCATCAGGATCAATCTGGTCATAATCTTAATCAAAGAGTGCTGGATCGTTGATCTTCCCTTGAATGTAATTCTCTTACGAAGCAATGAAGGAAGATAACACAGCAAGTTATTGTTCAGCTGATTTAACACTCATCGGCATGGACTTGCTTGTTCCAGTTGATGATCCACCTGTACTCTTTCCATTCCCACCAGAAGGGATATCCTTGACTTTAGTTGTCTCACCTGTTGTTGACACAAAACAACACTCACCGTCAGAATCAAGAATAATATTACCAGATGTGTCACCTGAGAAGAATGCCGAGACACCGCTGCTGCTACTTGATGAGGTTTTAGCTGCAGGCTTTCCATGATAAATCCCTGGATCCTGTACCTATTCAGATCCTGCTTCCCGCCTCATCATGTTGAAACTCTAAGCCCTTAGCTTTACTACCACGATGTCCAAAGACAAGTTACCGTAGTCAGTTCTGTTTCTTATCATTAGAGAATACACATCCCATTTTGTAGGAAGTGCATCCAGCAGCTTGTCGTTCAGCTCATTGTCAGTATACTATATTTCATGGTTTCCCAACTCAGTAAGTAGATGGTAGAATCTGGTGAAGATGTCCTCTAAGCTCTCATCTTTAAAATGCTTGAAGACTGCACATTGCTTCTTCAGCAGCTCTTTCTTATTCTTTTACACTTCAGCACTGCCCATGTACTGTTTCTCCAAAGCTTCCCATAAATCCTTAGTCGTCCGATTTCTACTGAAAGTGTGGAGGATTTCTTGTGGCAAACACATAGTGATGGCAGCTCTAGCTTTATTTTTAGCTTCGTGCATCAGTTTCTGCTCCTCATTCATTTCACTAAAACTAAGCAGTCTTTGCGCGCTCATACCTTCACCTTGTTTGAATGGTTGTATGTACCCGTTTGAGATGCAAATCCACATTCTTAACTGGTAAAAACGAGCCCATTCCTCGAACCGTCCTCTCCACTAAAAATAGTTGTCAACACTTATCATTTTAGGTGGGGAATTTGCTTTACCCACCTCGTGATCCATCTCTACCATTTTATTTAATAACGCCATTTGTTTTAATAGATTTTAGATTTAATTAACAATTTGTTTAATTAATTAAGTCCAAAGTCCAAACGAAACAATGGTGTCCGAGAACTAATCTTTGTCCAAGAACTAATGTGTATTTCCGAAAACTTGTGTTGGTTTCCGAGAACTTATGTTATATCCGAGAACTTGTATAAATTTGAGAACCAAGCTTTGTCAAGTTGTGACTGAGAACTGTAGAGTTCCGAGAACTAATAAGTATCCGTTCTAGAACTAGAGTCTTTCCAAGAACCGAAATTTAATTCTGAGAACCCCTACTTGTGTCTGAGAACAAAGTTTCCAAGAACCTTAAGAATTTGAGAACCAACAATCTATGTCCGAGAACTTGCTTAACCGAGAACTAGATCCCTTGGTTAACAAGTTGTGATCCCACTAATTTAGGAATTGATTAAGATTTGATTTGAATTTCAAAATCTTCCCCAATCCTTTCCTTATCTTCGAAAAATCTGCACTAACACAAACTCAAACACTAAAACAAAATCAAAAACCAAGATTTTAAACAAATATCAATGATGTTCATCCAAGTTCTTGATGTTTTTCATCAATATCCAAATTTCTAATCAAACCAGAATTTTTTTTTTGTGAGCGAATATCAAGGCCAAAACAAACAAAAACAAAAAAGAAAACAAAACAGAAACAAAAAATTTAACAAAAAATAAGAGACGAACTAACAGAATGATGTGCAAACCGATTATTATTTAGCCCATGAACTTGTTCGTTGAATGATATCTAGCCTGAAAGCTCTGATACCACTTGTAGGTCCCTTTCCCTTGAGATGATCTTCTGAAGGGAAAGGGACCTACAGAACTCGAGGTCATTTCAAGAGAGAATGTACTCAACCAATGCAACAAGGTAATCGAAAGCCTGTTTAACTCCAACTATCAGAATCGTCAATCACAAAATCAAGTTTCTTACCAAAGCCAAAACAATAACAACTATCCACAACAAAACAATTACCAAAACCGACAAAACACCTCTAAAAATACCACATCTAGACAAACATCTACAACCAACCAAACTCAAACCCAAACTACATCTAACCCAACCAGAACCATTATTCCTATTTCTACCCACTAAACCTTAAAATGAGAATCAAAATCAGGCATTGGTGATACAGAAAGATGAAGGTTATGATTGGAATTGTATGCAGTCTATGCAATTGGGAGTTGAGGAGATCACAAGTGGTAATGTAGCATGTCTTGCTAAAGAGATGGTATTAGAGGAGCCGGTGATAGATGATGATGTTTTGGATTCTGAGAAAGTGTCTGAAGTTGTGATTGAAGAGATTGTTAAAGAGGTTCAAGTTTCTGTTGCTGAGAAGGTTGAAGAACCAATTGTTGAGAAGGTTTCAGGGACGATTATTGATTCTGTTGCAGATGTCTCTGATGAACCAGAATCTATCTATTCTGATTTAGAAAGTGAACCTGATTTGGAAGCGAGCGTTAAGTCTCTTGATGATGATATTGATCAATTTCTAGCCGAAGCAGACTTTTTGATGACGAAGATATCATGCATGGTGGATAATGCTTCTACACGGATTGATTACTAAAAATTCTTTGCAGGAAAAGAAGCTCACTTTGCATTGATGGCCATGACAGATCCACCTAATCAGGTAAGTTCTAATTCTACTACTTGTATGACTAGTGATAAATATTGTGGTATCTGTGATAGATTGACTAAAGAAGTCAAGCAACTCAAGCTTCAGCTTGTGAGTGCTAGAATCGTCATTCAATCTTATCGTAAGGACGAACATGATTTCAACAAAACACTTGAGTATTATAAAAAGGATGTTTCAGAATTAACTAAAACTCTTTCTTTGAAACAAACAGCCATTAATAATCACATTAATGAAATTGAAGAAACTAAATTGGAAATGGCTAAAATCAAGTGTTTTGCTGAAAAAGTCAACAAAAAGTTAGAAAGTTACAAACATGTGGCTTATGTTTTGGAACACATTGTTGAGGAACCATCACAATCCAGTAGTGCAAACTACAAAGCTGTTCCTGCTCTAGTGTTATTTGAAAATCATAATCTAAATTCGGTAACACCTGAGAGTTCAGTGAAATCGGATTCCTCATCGGATATTGAATCTAACACTTCAAGTGTTGGTGCTCCAAATTCCGATGTGAGACCGATACGTGGATTGAATGATGAGGGAGTGGTTGCAGTAACTGATGATTCAGATACCGGAAATGAGGAACCTAAGAAAAATGTTGATATTCCATTGGAAAATCACATTCGTACAAATGAGACAAAATCTCATTCTCAGGCTTCACATCCTCAGAAAATTGAAAACAAAATGAATCAGTCAGTTAAAAAAATGAGAAAAATGAATCAGTTGACAAGCCTGTGAAGGTTTTCTATCGGATGGAAGGATCCGATAAGATAATCTCAGATGATGAATATCCCATACAGTTTGCCAATTTTTCAAAAATTGAGAAAATCTGGCAAGAGAGTACCGTTTGGTTTCCTAAACACAAAAGGACAAATTATATTCCTCTTAACTAATTCAAAGACTGTATAGTGATAATTCTAAACAACCAAAGGTTCATGTCACTGAATTCATTAAGCCAAAGAAAAGGTTAACGGATTTTATTAACCAGCTTACTCAAAGGAGACTGCTCCAATGAGTTTAAGACGAAAGTATGTTGATGATCAATACCCGGTCAATTCATTCGCTAAACCTAACTCTAAGAATGTCTTTGAAGAGTACCGTGCGTGTTTCAAATTTGGGGAGAGAAGGCATTTACTTGCTCACTGCCCATATGTGAGACATAAGAGGCACGAAGTTGAGAGAAAGCAGAATTATAGGAATTCGGTTGATGATCATAGACAGAATTTTTCACCAAGATAGTTTGTTCCTCAAAGGCAACCATTTTACAACCAAAATCATTTTTTCAAAAGAGGGAAAACCATCCAATATTCTATGATAATAGAAACCGAATTGCCATGGAGAAAAGGCTGAAGAAACCGATGGTGAACTCGACTAATGACAAACAAAAGGTTTATCCAAAACCGGTTGTGAAGTCATCAGTTGGACCCGTATCTGTTAAGTCAGATAAAGTAACCAAGAAAGTTTCCTTTTCAAACGATACAAAGAAACCTACTGAGGTTCAAAAATCTCAGATAAGGATTCTTAAAGTTCAGAACAATCTTGGACAACAACAAGTTCTCCAGGTGCTCTACATCATCTGCTAAAGTCAAAACTCAAACTGAGAAATTTTGAATGACCAGAAAAAGGTTGATTCAAAACCAAATGTTTGTGAGAGTGATTCTTTGAAAGCTAACATTCAAAGACCCAAGACCCAAGACCAAACAGGCTTGGGTCCCTGTTAAAAATTAATTTTGTTTGTGATTTGTGCAGGGAGCTCCAGCTGGCCCTGTTAGCAATCTCTGGATTGTCGACAGTGGAGCTTCTAGGCACATGACCGGTGACTTGACGCTACTCTTTGATATCAAGAATATTAATGGAGGCTATGTGGCGTTTTCTGGAAACAAAAGAGGGTACATAACAATGGAAGGCAGTGTTAGTAATGGAATTATGAGTTTTGAACGGATATCGTATGTGAAGCAGATCGATTATAATTTGCTGAGTGTGAGTCAAATATGTGATAAGCAGTTTTTTGTTCACATTGATGACAAATCTTGCTACATTCTGAAACCTGGTTTCGTAATTCCGAAAGAGTGGATTATGCTAAAAGCTCCAAGAGTGAACAATCTGTACATTCTTGACATGAGCAAAGCAACCACAACTCAGGGCCAAGTCACGTGTTTTCTATCCAAAGCTACTGAAAAAGAATCTATTATGTAGCATAGACGGATTGGGCATATTCACCTATGAAAGATGAATCATTGGTGAAGAACGGGCTTGTTGAGGGAGTTAATGTGAAGCATTTCCATTTGAACGACAAATGTACGAGTTGCAAGAAAGGAAAACAACACAAACAATCCCACAAACCAAAGAAAGTAAACTATGTTGAATTGCCACTTGAACGTTTGCATATGGATATTTTCGGACCTAGGCGTAAGAGTCACTATGGAGAGCTTTACTGTCTTGTGTTTAAAGACGACTACTCAAGATTCTCGTTGGTGATGTGCATGCAACACAAAAGTGAGACGTTTAACAATCTGAAAGTTGTGTTTACCCGGTTGGAAAACATCTATGGTTTGAAGATAAAACGCATAAGAAGTGACAACGGGACGAAGTTCAAGAATTCTCAGATGGATGCACTTTGTGAAGAAAAAGGAGTTCATCATGAGTATAGTGCACCATACACTCCTCAGCAGAACGGTGTTGCAAAACGCAAAAACAGGACTATAATTGAAGCGGCTAGGACAATGCTTGCGGACTCGAATCTTCCGGTAATGTTTTGGAATGAGGCTATTTACGCAGCTTGTTACACACTGAATCGTGTATTAACAGTGAAGAAGTATGGAAAGACTTCTTATGAACTGCTTAATAGACAAAAGCCAAACTTAGAGTATCTAGAACCTTTCGGGGCGCCATGCACAATGCTAAATCCTACAGAGAAGTTTGGATCTAAAGCAGAAGAGGGTTATTTTGTTGGGTACGCGACACCACTTAAACGCATATTTAACAAACGAGCTCGACAAGTTGAAGAGTGGGCGAATATGGAAGTTCAACGCTACACTCAAAATGTTCAAGGAAGTGGGCCCGATTGGATGTTTGACTATAAAGATTTCTTTGAGTCATTAAATCTAGATAGTTTGGTTAAAGAGTCTGTATTACGACTATATTACGAGTGTGAGAACGCACTGACTTCACCGTTAGTGCGTCCGATCACCGTAACTCCTCTAGTAGCTTCTAATGATACCAATGCTCCTGCTAATGAAGATGAGATTTTTCAAGAAGCTTCGACAACTCTTGATTCATCAGAATCGGACAGTAAAGCTATCTTAGATCATGCTATGGAAACACCTCCAGCGAACTCAAATCCAGATGTTGCATCTTCATCACATACGGGTAATGATCTGGATATGGCAGAAAATTTGACGGTTCAAACGGGGATTCAAGTTCCTGATCATCCGGAATCTCGGATTCATCAGATTCATCCACTTGAACAAGTGATATGTGATCCTGGTAGTAGTGTCATGACTAGAGGACAGCTCAGACGTGCAACTTCACATGATAACATTGTAGCCCTTGCCCTGTATGCTAAGATACAGAAATCAGGTTGTCAAAATGATTAGTCTTTTGCCTGTTATGTTTCGCAGGTAGAGCCGCGGACGTACAAGGATGATTTACAAGAAGATTCATGGGTAGAAGCAATGCAGCAAGAACTACTACAGTTTCAGAAACTCGGAGTCTCGACGCTGACAGATTTACCACTAGACAGGAAGAAAATTGGCACTAAGTGGGTATTCAAGTGCAAAAAGGATGATCGAGGCGTTATTGTCAGAAACAAATCTCGATTGGTTGTACAAGGTTTTAGTCAAACAGAGGGGATAGATTACAATGAAGTCTATGCACCGGTTGCGCGCATTGAAGCTATTCGTATGTTTCTTGCGTATGCATCTTACAAGAAGTTTAAGGTGTATCAGATGGATGTAATTGTTATCCGGGGTATCTTTATTAATCTTTTGTCGTATTAGTTTACGGACCTAGAATCAATCAAGATATTTGCAAAAAGAGCTTATATGCCAAAACCTAAAGTTACCGAATTGAGGAACTTAATGTATAATAATGATCAAAAATCATTTAATGCATCGTATCAAATCTATGATGACAATAATGACTGATATCAGCCTCAATCGGGTACGTATGCACATGTTACTCTGTAGCATTGATTTGCTGACCTGTATACCTCTGTGCTTCGTATCTTTACTATAACGGATAACATTTGACATAATCACGCGTTACGACAAAGCTTTGTGCAAATTCCTTGATACGGGAGTATGTCATGTGCGTGGGAACCATAAGCTTGTTAGTTTTAATACATCTAATTGCGTATCATTTTAAAGCACTGCATAATGGTCTACATGCGAGCTTATGTGGATCACAATATCATCAATTGCCTAATCACACATTGTCTTTAATGATAATAAGTATTAAAGATCAACGGTGTGATCAGATTTCTCATTAACTGATATGATCCTCTTACCGGAAATCACAAAATGTTTACTGCTTTAAATTTTTCATTTTCTGCAAAAATACAAAAACTCAAAGATTTTTTATGTGTTTTAGCATAAATTTCAGAAAATCAAAAAATTTTACATTTCTGTGTTCTTTCCGATAACCGATGGTGATTGATGGTCATTTTCTGATGTTTGACAGACCAATTTGAGTTTTGTATCATTAAAATGAAAAATGTTGAATGTTTGAAGGTTTAAATGTTATAGAATGTCAAAACGGGATTTGAATGAGATTTGGTAAAAATTTCATTTTTCCAAAATCTCATTCGACCTTTCGGTAGGTCGAAGGAGACTTTTGTGCTTTGATTCGAACCTTTTATAGAGGTCGAAAGAGAGTGTTTGGGTGATTCACTTCATTCGAAACATTTTCTTTTCATTCAAACCTTTCAGTATGTCGAATGAAACGAAAATTTTCTCATTCGAACCCCTTTAAGGGTCGATTGAAAGAATCTATATATACATCATCTGCTCCTTCGAACCCATTCCAAAAAATATTCAAAATCTTGATTATACCAACCCTTGTTGCTCGTTGATTTTAGAACATTCATTCTAGTTCCTTGTGTTATTCTGATCCTTTTCATACAAAAATTATAGGTAAACAACAAGTATTCATTCCAGAATCGTTGTTTGAAGCTGTGGAACCCTAGAACATCAATTTGTGACTTTTGATTCAGTTTGAACATCAATTGGACTTAGTCTAACCATCATCGATGGTTTTAGGGGGAGAAGAAACCAAAATCCAGTGTTTAAACATTATATTAAACATAATCGATTGATGAAACCTAATAAACCCTAGATTTTGATTGAAAATCATCAATAAGTGGTTAATTGACACAATTGAAAGGTTATTAAGGTTAATCGGACATATTAGGATCCAATAGAATCAAAATGTGATGTTTATTATGGATTTATTGAATTTTGGCAAATTTGAAAACCAAACAGACCTTATTCGACCATTCTTTAGGGGTCGAATGAGACTCTAAAAGGTCGAATGAGACTGTTTATGGTCGAATGAAATTTATTAGGTCGAATGAACTTTTTGTTCAACTTATGTTTCTCATTCGACATCATAATTTTCTCATTCGAACCCCCGATGAGGTTGAATGAAGAATTGTTTTGACCAAAATCTCAATTTTATCCGTTTTTAATAAATTTTCATGTTTGTTTGTTTGTTTTGCAGGATATTATGGTTGAACAACAGAATCCATAGCAGGAAGTACAAGTTCCAGAGCAGCTAGCAACACCAAAAGAGTTATTAGTCGAACCAGTTCACAATTACTGTGCTTTTATTGGAGAAGTGAAGCAGTATGACGAATTCTCGGGCATGCTAGAGTTCTTAAAGAGATGCAGAGTAGTCTATGCTCTTGCTACCCCGAAGACTATCTACAAAGATCACCATGTGGACTTCTGGGAGAAGGCAGTGATTACATTCTGGGATGGAAAATCAGTGATTCAAAGCTACATTCAAGCCAATCTTGTGCTAGTCTCTGAACAAGATATTAGAGAAGCTTTGCAGTTGAGAGATTCTCCGAATGATCCTACAGAACTATCCTCAATGGAGCAGAGAAAATGTTTCCTAAGAATGAAGTACAACGCTCCTATTACTGATTGCTTATTACACAAATCAAAGTTGTGTCCACATTTCAAGTATCTATTACATGTGATTCCACATGTATTTGGACCAGTGAGGGGAGGATATGATGTGCTGAGGAAGAGTTTGTGCTCGTTGGTGGTCGCTCTGATTCTAAACAAACCATTCAATGTCTCTGGAATGATTTTTGAGCATATGATGGAAGTATTGAAGGGATTGAAGACTGATAAGTTTTTGATGTATCCAAGGTTCTTACGGATGGTGTTTGATAACAAGTATCCTGACTTGATGAAAGATCCAATGCTAGTGAATCAAAGTCATATGAACATCACTACTTTGAGTAGGATGAGGGCTTATAAAGGTGTTCCTGAGAATTTGAAGCCTCCATACAAGAATTTGTTTTGACATTTGGGAGATGTTGCTTACAAGGATCCAGGTCAAAATGAAGCAAGGAATGAGAAGAGTGATTCTGACTCTGATAGCCCTTTATTTCCAGTTGACAAATCTGCTAAGCGGAAGCGTCAAGTTATCAACAAAGGTGCTAAGACTGGAAAGGGTAAACAAAAGGTGGTTGAAGTTGAGACAAAGAAAAAGAAAGCTGTGAAAAGCAAAGGAAAAGCAAAGACTATGCTTGTTGATGAAGAGTCTGCTGATTCTGAAGAGACTCGTGATGATGCTGAATGGGATTCGGAAGCTGAAACAGCCAAGATCACCAAAACCAAGCCACTGAGGTTGGTGAGATTGAAGGACTTCACAAAGCTATTGAAGTTGAAGAGCAGAGAAACAGAGTTTTGAATGATGAAGATTTGGATTTAACATGTGATAATCTAGACTTTGAAGGTTCTCCAGTTGTAGGTGAGAAGATTAAGAAAGCTAGAGGGAAAACAATGGCGAAAAGAGATAATCCAAAGAAGAAAAGGGACAGAGAGATTGATTTCCTAGTCTTTGGAAAGAAAGTACCAGCTATTGGAAGCTCTAAAGATACAACACCAATTGCATCCCTAGCAGTAAAGAAGAAGAAGAAGAAGAAGGTTGTTCAGGAGGCAGTTACAACTAATCCAGCTCCTGAAAACTTTTCTAGCTTATTGAAAGATGTCTTAGAATAGGTTCAAAAGAAAACATCAAAACCTGTTGCTACACCTGTTGCTGAATCATCTTCCCCTCAGCTTATAGTTTCTAATGAAGTGATGGAAGCTGTGAATCGTCAGATTGCAAATGTAATGAAATCCTTTAATCAACAACAAGCTGAGATCAAGCAAATGAAGGAAGATGAAAACACGATGTTGTAGATTGTGTTATATTCCAAAGCAAATCAAGACGAGTTAGAAACAAAGTTGAAACAGCTTGAAGATGAAAACAAGATGTTACTTACTCGTGGGAAGAGAAATACAAGGAAAATCAAGTTGCTTCAGATTGGAAACAAAGAAATAAAGGCTGAAAACAAGAATATGAAGAAACTTCTTGATGATCTTTACTCCAGAGCACCACAGTTAAAGGGAACTAAGGAGGATGAGGAGGAAAAAGAAGAAGAGCAGGTTGATTATGACGAGTCTGATGAAGAAGATGATGATGGTGACTTTAATGACATATCTGATGATGATGATGGTAGAAGGTAAAAGTGGAAATAAAAAGGATGATGATAATGATGACAGTTCAGATAACGATGATGATGATCAGAATACTGAACAATATAGTAATAAAAAGAGGGATTCAGATAAAGGTGACACAGGTGAGTCTAGTTCGAAGAAGACACCTGGTGAGAACGTTGATGAATATGATAGTATCTTTTTGACTGAGAAGATTAGAGCCTTATCTGGTGAAGAAAAGAAACTATATCGTCAAATGTTTGAGCAGAATGTGTGGACGATAGAGTTGACCGGAAGATTCCCCGAGATCTTTGAAAGTGATGATATGAGATTTGAGCTTGAATATAATGATCTAGATCTTGAAGATGGGGAAGTCTCTGCTGCTGTTTCCAAAGAGTTACTTGAAGGATTAGCTAAACAGATCGGGAAGTCTCTTGAGGAGATTATGAATGACAAAGAGATTCCTGACATTCCAGTGAAAGAAGCAGGTAATCACTCAAATGATCAAGATACTCCAGTGTTTGAGGAGGTTGAGATTGAAGATATATCTCATGAACAGTATCCTGAATACTACAAGCAGAAAGAAAATGTAGTGATTCATGAGATAAATGAGCAAACACTTGATGAAGTTGAAAAACTTGCTAAGCAGAGAGGTAAAAGGATTCTAGAAGTGTTTGGAAAAGATGCTGATTAGAAACAGACATATAAATAGTAAGATGAATTGAAAGATATGTTGAAGAAGTTGAAAGAAAAGGAAGCTAACAGACCAAAAGCAGAAGTGCAGGGAGGTTTCTACAAATATCACAAAGAATTGTTCAAAGGAAGAGCATTGGGTTGGAAATATTTGAGATAGCTGCGTTGCATAGGTGTGAAATGGGAAAAGGGGATCCTGTACTTTTACAGATTTCGTGATATCCGGACCTAGCCGTATTGGGCTGTTAGAGATGTTTGTAGATTCACGATGAGTGGTGCTTCTGTAAATAACAGTGTGGTGGGATGGTTTGCAGTTAAATGGCTTGGAAAAGCAGAACCAGATGGAACATGTTCAAGCCTCAGTATCCTAAAAGGAAAGTTCATAGAGAGGTTGATCCCATTACTGGAATGAAGAAAGTTACGCTGAAGTATAAACCTCCTGTGGTGATGAAGAAAATTTCGTTGATGCCGATACAACAAAATTTCTCAAAAGACTTTAACTTCTGGTACTATGATTGGAAGACAGTAGAAGCGGTGATTGTGCTGAGAGATAAAGATCTTAAGCTTATGTGCAAGAAGATCAGAGTTTTTGACCCAATGTGGTTAATAAACTGTTCGGCTGATGACATCAACATACTGTATTTCAATCATATACACTTTGATGTTGAAGATCTAGAACAAGCATGGAGATATTACAAAGTTGTGTGTTTCTACTTTGCATGGGATGTGAACGCGGGGTGTGATTACAACAAAAGCTGGGAAAGTATGTGAAGATTCGTGAATAGAAGAAAGGTTCGCATAAACGCAAATTAGAACCTGAAATGAGCAAAAAGCAAAAGAAGATTCTCAGGATCAAACTATTGAACAAGGCGCTTGATCATGAACGAGAACAATCCAAGAAATAGTCAAGGGGGAGTTTGTAAGTGCACGGATGTGACTATCGCTTTGGATTGACAATATAGCGTTTATATGAAGATTTTGTGTTTCCTGAAGGCTCATTCGACCGTGTCATGGGGTCGAAGGAGAGTTCTGAAGGTCAAAGGAAGTTTGTTAGTTTTGGTTCGAGCTGGTGATAGGGTCGAAGGGAGTCATTCGACCCATACGGGGGGTCGAATGAGATGCCTATATATAGTTTTAATTTTATTTTATGAGTTAGTAGTTGGTCATTTCAGATACGTCTAGTGTGTGTGTTCTCACTGTGACCTAGAATATTCTGATTTAGTGTTTTCATTGTAAACCTAAGCTATAACAAGTAATATCAAATTTTTTATGAATGAAAATGTTTATGAAAATTGAATTGATTGTGTTCTGATTTGTTTTCTATCATTTTGCATACGATCTAGGGTTTCCGCACCTGGATTGTTCTATTTGTATGATTACATAGTGATGGTAAGATACCGAGATCGTCTAATGACACTTGAGGCTTTTAGTACCGAGTCGTCATCACCGTTTAGTCAATCCAAAAAGATAGATTACTTTTGTGGCTCAAAAATAAAATAAAGGAAGAAAATAAAAAGAATAGTTTTGTTAACTAAAAGTTGCCATGGATCACAAGAGCTTTTTTTAAGGAGACAAGTTGTATTCTATTAATGTTGTTAAAATTGAGGAGTTCATTTTTAGGGAAACTCCCCGTAAGGTCGGTTCAAACCACAACGGTAGTGCCAAATAAGTAAGGAACCTATATACCGTTGGGGTTTTGTAATGAGTAAGAAAGTAACATAAGGGATTTTATCTAATCCAACTCGTTTACTAAATCAGCAGGGAAATAATTCTTACGCTAAGTATTAGTATTTAGATGGTCACACTTTTAATCCTTAATAAATCAAGTCATTTAGTGTCTTCATCTTATCTCCTCACCATGGGAAGAACTCCTAAAACCAAAGTCCCATACCAAAATATCTAACCCCCTTTTGAGGAATCAACAAATTTTGACTCTACATAGACATAAAAAAATAAAAAAGTTCACCAATAGCAGCAACACAAAATTTATAGCTAGTTTTTAAGAGTATTGGATGACACGTTGATGCCCCGTGTTACCAACGAAAAAAATTCCTCACTCACTTTCAAAATAAAACATCTTACTTAAAATCATTAACACATACGCACACACACACACACCTCTTGATGGTCTCAGACTCATTTTAGTTAAATCACTATCAAGGGTCTCATCTTCCCTAAACATCCATAAGAACTTTAGCCAAGAATGTCCATAAAATTGTATTTTTCACTAAACTTGAAAGGATATTATTAATCATCACAAATTAAGTGATATTTAGATCAATTCTTATAAATCTTATAAAGTTACAAGACTTAAAGAAGTGGGTAAAAGTAGAGTGTGTTGTCGGATGTGAGAAAAGAATTGAGCAAATTGAAATGGTGAAGATGGAAGGCTATTAATAGACTAGCAAACAGGCACAACCAGTTCCTGGTCAAGACACGGCCTGTGCTTGGATCACTTCCGGCACGGGGCGTGGTACTCGAGGCACGATGCTTGGTCAACTTTCCGGTCCCCTCAGGATCTCCTAATCTTCGATAAATCTGGATTTTTTTCATCTTGTGGTTGAGGCACGGCCCGTGCCTGAGTAGGTACAGGGTTTGTCTCGCGTCCTTGCATTCCAATTTCTAGTTTTTCACTCCGTTTGTTCATTTTAGGCTCGATTTGTCCTGAAAATAAAAAAACCAAATTAAGGCTATTTCGTATGTATTTCAGGAAAAATCGATAAAAGGTGGGTGTATTTTGATATGTATTATTTGATGTGTATCACACCGCCTCTAGTGTTTCTTATTAATTAAACTATATTAATAATCAAACCACTTTGAACAGTGATTCTGATTTGGCCTTTTTTTTAACTTCGTATATGAATAAGTATTATTAGTTACAAATGATGTCAATATCTTATGGCAGTGGCGTGGTGGTCAGATGGTATGTTTAGTATAGAAACCATCTGGGATCGAATCCTTCCTTCTACGTTTATTTGCCAAAATTTTTTTATCCTATTCTGCCTTTGTTAATACAAAAAAGGAAGTGTTTTCCAGGTGTGAGTTCATCCCAATTCCACGTCCTATTTTTTCGGTGACTCAACCCACCCTAATAAACTCCCTCCTCCATCTCTTTCTCTAACACCACCGTCATCACCTCCTCCACCATCAAAACATCTACCACAGCCACCACAACAATCATCCTCAATAAAGTTGACGGATTATACCTGTTCCTGTCTGTGTTTCTCTTAACCTCCTTTTTCTTTCTTTCTTTCTTTCTATAACCTATCTCTCTGTCACCCTCTGTCTCTCTCTCTAAAACCTTTCTCCCTCTTTCTGTAACCTCAGACAACACCATCGCTCCTCCACCACCTTCCGGTGTAACTCACAACCGTTCACATGCAACCCCACGGTTAACCACTTCTCCACTCGGTCATCATTTGTTTGAAGAAATCTGTGGTCTGGTAAAGGTTTTCGGCTGGGAAATTAGGGTTCCGGCAGATTATGTTCTCCGTCAACAAAAGGATGGTGTGATTTCGATAAGAAGCCAGACAACCAAGGAGTGGATTCTGACTAACAAGTAACAACAGTGCCCTAATCGAGAACTAGATGCCCTAATGGTGAAATCCCCTTATTCATTCATTTACACTTTTTGCAGGTAGGTTTTGTGGCGGTTCACGGATGATGATGTTGTAGTTGGTGCTAAGTCAGTTATTTGGTTGCTTATTCATTGTAGTAGGTAGTTTCTTAGTTGCTTCAACATCAATTGTTGATCTATATTTGTTCATTTCCACATTTACAATGTTAATTACTGGGCTAGGGTTTGTGTTTTATGAGTGTAATTACTGTAAGACATGAGGTTTATGATGTTTTTTTCATTATTTTGTTTTAGGTTTGCCAATGAAGATGGCACCGTTGTTAGTGACGTCGCTGATGAAGCTGTTAAGCCTTTGAAAGATACCAAAAGTTAGTTCAACAAAGTAAGCAAACATGCACTCAAATTGAGTAATCAGCATGATCTAATTTGTTGATTGTTGTTGAAATAATGTTAAATTTATTTGGAGCTTTGGATAAGTTTGAGGCTAAACGGATACCTGAAATTGGTTGAAATTGTTTGGGACACTGTTTAGTTTGTTAGGTTCTAGCCTAAGCAACTTTTGTAGCTGCATAGATTCATGAAATTGAATACTGTGGAGTGTGTAGCCATTAGGCTCCAAGAAGATTATATAGAAATTGACTTTCAGAAACACAAAATTCATTTGAGATAACTGATGTAAGAGAATATTCAAGGTAACTACCACTCACTATTAGTCGAATGTACGTCGCAAGCGAATCGACGTGAAGATAATAAACATGGATCAAATGTATGTGGCATGCGTTTCATTTGGTGATCAAATATTTTTCATTCCTTTTTTTTACTTTTATTGTAATTCGAAGCTAGCAATCTAATAGTGTATATGTGTTTTCCTATGTGCAGCATTCCAAACATTTTATATCCTATTCACTGTGAATCCAACTTCGTGCAGCTTTTGTATTTTGAACATGAAGAAGACGGTGCCTTGAATCTCTCCTTACTACTATTGTGATCATCTAAATTATGTAAGTTATTGTATTAATCGTTGTTGTTTTGCTTTAAATTCGATCTGTCTTTGTGGTTTGGTGTGTTGTTATTTGTTCTATCCAGATTCGAATCTTGGAGTGTGGTTTTTATTTTCTTATGGTTATGTCATGTGAGTTGTTTATAGTGCTCACACGTGTCTCCCTGGGTGAGTAAGTGATTAGCATATGACACTACACATCTCGGAGCCAAACCCACGTGTCCTCCCAACTCAGTGATTAAAATTTTACTCATTTGTTTATGACTTTGTGAAGCCACAACAAATTTCGGATCAATGGGTCAATGTTTTGTTAAACCTTAACTAATTAATTTTTTTATTGACCGGGCAGATTTGGACAATTAAAGATGACGCTAACAAACCATATAGAACAAGTTTGAAGTATGGTTACTAACTTAAAACTATTTGTTTTGGTTTGAGCTATGCTTGCTTGGAAATTGGTATACCGTGTACTTTGAAATGCGGCAGTTTTAACCTCTTTTAATAATGACTGGTTTGATTTAGGCATTTAGCTTATGTGTTGTTCTTCACAGCCTAAAAAGGAAATGAGTTACTTTTAGAAAGTCCCCAATGTGTATTCTTCATGCAGAAAGGCTCTTAAGTCATAATATTCAAAATATTGCAGTAATAATTTTTGGACTATGTAGCTACAAATTTTGTGAATTGGCCAAATGGAGGTTGGATAAAATGTTCTTGGCATGGATGTACTCTTCCATTAGGCATACTATTGATAGATGATTAAGGATTTAAGGTCTATGGTATGCTATTGTTTGTACACTGTTTATTTATTTGTTTCAAACTGATTTTATTAACTGTGAAATTTATCGTCTCAATATTCAATCATTTCTATGCTTCATGGTCATTTAGGTTTTCGATTGTAAGGTCAAATATAAACCCAGATTTGTTCTCTCTCAGGATTTGAACATATTATACTGTTCGGACGCTTTTGCAGGTCGTACCAGTTGTCTCTTTGGATCATTCATATCTCAAGGTATACTAAAAAATACATGAATTAAGTAACTATTACTTTTATATGAATTCTACATTTCATTACAGGGGCACTATAGCTAGAATCAACAAATGCAACGATAGTCACTATCAATCTACTCATTCAATAACTCAATGATATAAACTAAATACTCTTTTTACATGAAGTCGGCGACATTTTCGTAAAGCAAAGAGACCACGATACATACACTGGGAAGATGGTGAAAAAACACACCTTTTATAAACACCAACCCAACAAGAAGGTTCGAAACCATTTTTGTAATATGACTATGACTATTAAACAACAAACTGGAGTAATCTTTTGTAATGTCGCATTATGTCTATAAACATGGATTAAAAAAACAAATAAATGCCCACCACCGCACCTTAGTTTTGGTCAAAAAGGTTTTTATTTTGGCCTCAACACAACCCGTTTTGACGTACGCAAAAAAATTACCCGTTTTTAGCTTGTCATCCGGCATGCTTATTTTCCACTCCATACGCCATTATCATCATTAATATATAATAAATTCGTTAAGTACTATAGTTTTCATTTCTCATGTATGTGAGGCAATTTGCAGATCATGATGTCAAAGATGTTAACCTTCAATTGTTTGGAATTAGATGACTATGAACTTCAGTTGTTCAGAATTAGATAAATGTTTCACCAAGATATTAGTTATTGTCGAGATTGTAGTGCAATCTCCAATCACCCGTTTTCATTTGAGCTAAGTTTTAAAAGTTTACCCATTTGACCCGTTAGAGAGCGCTTAACCCAAATCTATATTTACCCAATGATGGGTCGAAAATTTTCTCTCTAAATTAGGAATAAATTTCTCTCTGTGGCCATCTGGTCATCCTACAGTTGGAGGTTTATTTTATTTTGAGTTGGGCTTATTCATTATTTTTGAATTACTTACGAGTATTTTTTGTTTCCCTTTTTACTATGCAGATAATGAATCAACATATAATCTTTGTATTGCCTGTCGTGGATCCATCTTACATGGATTTCAATGTATGTATTTTCTTTCTCATATGATGATCAAATTTACTTGAATTGATTGTACATAGTAACACATCTAGGCTCAATTCAAAACTTTTGGAAGACATGATACCATGCATGCTTGATGAATAAGGGACATTTATGTGTATATTAAAAACATATTTACTTGATGTCTGAAGTCGATATCACCAAGCTGTCACCACTTCATTATTATTTCAGAGTTTAGTTCACCAATTTCCAGCACCATTTTGAACACAAAGCAAGCCACCTCATCAACAATTTTCCACCAATTTGTATTATTGAGTAGGTTGCAAGCAGGAACAAGGGTATTTATAGTGACAAAGAAAAACTTGCAAGAATGAAACCTTTGGCTAAGGGTAAAGCAAAAGTTGCTGAAGTAGTAAAGTTGAATCTCGACCTCACGTAGTTGAATCCACTAGAATTAGTTGAGGTAAGGGTTCTTTTTTTTTTGCTCCCCCTTAACTGCATGTGTTTATAGGATTATTTTTTTTTGAATGTTTTCTCCTCTGTACGTTGGTTGTAGTGGTTTTCAGCGACTTATCTTCGGATGCTTCCCATGTTTAATTCTCGGTTTTGTGGTTACCAAAAGCACGCACACACCTTTTAATGTTGGATACAATTGACATGCAAATCCATTTTTTTTTTGCGTTTTGGTGACGATCAAATCACAAGGCGCGCAACGCGCGCCATCGAATCCCACTAGTTGAATGTAATATAACTTGTGAAAAATAATGATCATGCTAAGTGTTACAGAGAGAGTGTTGTTGTGACTTCGTAAACTATGGGTGTTGTGTGTTACATTTGTTACGGTCATTAATGCCTCATTAGGAAAAATGAACAACTAATATCCTATAAAATCCGTTGATGACCATTGAGTACTCATTCTTCACACATTCAGTTAGTATCTTCACGAATATTCAGCATAGACTTAGTCCACTCTTGACCTCTACAAAGTTAAATCAAGAACAAGTAAGATTAGGAAACTAAGGGGCTGTTTGGTTGATTAAGTGTTGAATCATTAAGAGGTCTGAATGGTTAAAAGGTCTGAATGGTTAAGCGCTGAATCATTAAGTTGGACCTCTTAATGGTTAGTTTTCTTGTCCCACGTTGGTAGGGGAGCCTCATTAAGGTTCAGCCTAGTTCAGTGCTTAATAGTTCAGTGCTTAATGGTTCAGCAACCTCCTAAATCTTAATGATTCAGACTTAACCATTTTAATCAGAAGCTGAAACAAACGCGCTGAATGCTGAATCATTCAGCGCTGAATGGTTAAGAGCCACATTAAGAGGCTACCAAACAGCCCCTAAACGTTCTCGGGATTTGGGATTCGGAACTGTGAAATTGACCCATAGTACTAGTGTATGAAAGAACCCGGTTGAGCGGTGGGAGGGTGATCTCCCCAAAGTGATGATGTAAATCTGTCGGTATAATATAATCTGTGTAGGTTTCATTTGTTTCACGTTAATTTATATCGATTGGGTTTTCATTTGTTTTTGTTGATTTTCACGAGATTCGATCATATCATAGGTCCGATATGAGACTTTCAGCCTTCACATGATCTTGTTCAATCATTTCAAAGTCATCATTAGTATAATTTGCCAATAACTTTGGTGTTTGTGTCTTATTTTCATCAACCAAGATGTACATAGGAATATGAGGACCTCTTTGAATCATCTCCATATCTTAGCATATGAAAACTTGACATGTTTGCCGTATCTAAATTTCCATTCCGCAAACCCATCTGCTGATAACAGTATTGGAATTCAAGTAGCAGTTTTCATCATGCAATCCAACTGTTTATATGTGTTTGTCTAGTTAACCTGAATGTTGTTATGGTTAGTCTCAATTTTAATCGAAACAAAGAACCAGATTAAATCCAAAAACAAACTTTGAGCTGAGAACATTGATTATCTCGACGAGCACTTCTACCTCGAGAACAATCAAAACATGTAAACTATGAAAATACTGTAAACACAATTGAATCCGAGAATGGTATTAAAGAAATCATAAACCTGAGAAAAACTTGTAACCTGTGAACTATCTTGTCCGAGAACCTATACTCGAGCACTTGTGCTCGAGAACATGCACATGTGAACCGATATGTTGGAAACCGGAAACTATTTAACAGAAATATTCAGGATTAAACTAAATTCTGAGAAACTTAGGATTCAAATCATTTCGACCATGAGGTATGGGGACGGGGAAGTGACGTGGACTTCCTCCCTGTCGAGGAACACCCCCTCCCCCCGTCTTCACATTGGTGCCAATGGTGACACAAGTCATTCTCCCCGTCCCTATTCCCAATGAAAATCTCGACCGTTGTGTGACACCGTTGACGGTGAAACCAGTCAACGATCCAGGTCAACATCTGTACGCACTTTACTTATTATTGTCATTTCATGTGCATATTAGAAATTTTTGCACACACTATACCCCCTAGTCAAGTAAAGCCAGAACTATTGTAGAAATTCAATAGATTAACCGTTTACGCATACAACACCCGAAATAACCAAGACTAACCGTTTACGCATACAACACCCGAAATAACCAAGACAATTGGCGTTGAATAATCGAGCCAATCACATGCTCAATAGAGAGCAACCGAATGCCGATTACTACGTACAAACAAAACGACAATACACATGACAATATCTAAGTGGGAAATTACACAACTCCACTTTAATGCCAAATAATTCTCAATACGTTCTATGGACATAACACACAAAAATCATGGAACATTGTCTAGAACATGAACGTATATCAACATGAGTTAATATCACACAACACACGTAGATGAGAACTAATAGCATTCAATAACATGTGTTCATGAACCCATAACTTGTGAAAGTTAATACATGTTAATATCGTCATCAAGCATCTATATGACCTAAACAAAACTAAGTTATATTTTGGCATCAATGCTCGGATATATTCTATGCTAACTAGTGTTCTTATCCAACAACATTATGCTACTCACATATATGTATACAATCAGATTACGCTATAATTGGGATCAAGATTCAAGGCTAACATGTGGATACATGACACACACATTCGGCACACATATATATTTACATGCGTATATGAACATGTGTGTCATCCAACTATCAAACTATCATACAACCACACAAACACACGACACCATGTAAGAAAGAAAGGGACAAGACTATCGAAATATATATATATATATATACACACATACGTATGAATGCGTGAAGATAGGAACAAGAGGAAATTAATACAACTATGTCTATTATATTAATAAGGGTCTTGCATTGTTTTGAACACCTTTCAAGAGAAGATTTAGTTCCTAAATTCTATTTATCATATGCCAAAAACATCTCCCATTCACATATATACACACACACGGCATGTGTGTATGTATGTGTATTATCAACCAAGACAAGCTTCTTTTCTTCTTTGAGACATGGGCCGAAAGTTACAACTCAAGGGAATCACCATGACACCACATATTTTACCAATTTAGGACCTTGCTTATGACAAACCAACCTCCCAAATGTGACCCTAACCCAAAATAAAAACTCTTCCTTTCTTTGTTTCTATTCGGCCGACTTCACCCCAAGAGACATTCACTTGTCGCTTTCAAAACAATGTCCAAACTTTTCACCCTTTTAGCTAAGTCAACACATTCTCTAACTCACACATACATTCATGAGCTACCATATTTGTGGGATTCACAATCTGCCAAAGTGAAGAAGCATGGAAACATAACCATTATTGAGATATCATTGTCCCCATGATATGTCATTGTCTTTAACCTAAATGGAAATGTACTTCCTTCATTACCTTCCCTAAGTGAGATTGCATACTCTTTCTATGATGGATGTTCTCATCCGAAGCTTTACATAGTGATGATGATGATGATGATGATGATGATGATGATGATGATGATTGACTAGGGACAAACTTGTGCCAACTCATTGTGTCAAGACCTTTCACAAAACTAGAAGATGTACTATCCAAACCTCAACCCCGTGGAGCCTTGTTAACCATAAATGAAACTATATAAAGGAGCCACGATTAATCCAAGATTCACACCATAACTCCTCTCTTTTCCTCTTGATCTTGTACTCAGTCGATGACTACACACCAAAACCACATCCATCTTTCCATTCCAAGCTTTAAGACTCAAGATTTGGAAGCTCAATTAGTGGCTAGAAGGTTCAATCATTTGGTCACATACTTAAATCAACTAGGTACCAATTCGACTAACCAATACATCTAGTTTTATTGTTAACCCATCAACCCTCATGTCTACCCGACCTCTGATCCTTAATCACCTAGTAATCGACCCTATCTTACACATAAGTTATGAATTCTAAAGGCATTGTCTTTTTTTATTATTGATTGATTTCAAAACACACACATGTTTACTTATATATAATCGCATATATGCAAAACACACATATGTGACACGAATTAACTTAGAGAATGCACCCACATCATGACTAATGTTTTATAAACCTCACACGGCTTTAATAGTTATCGAGGGATCGATTTCGAATCAAAACATATATACATGTATACTCGAAACTATACCACATTGTGAGGATGATTATACACAATTTCATTAAAAGAACACTAGCACAAACTTGTGATCATTCAAATGAACATTGGTAAACACAAACA
The DNA here is from genome assembly GCA_030844895.1 of Ambrosia x helenae. NCBI lineage: Eukaryota > Viridiplantae > Streptophyta > Magnoliopsida > Asterales > Asteraceae > Ambrosia > Ambrosia x helenae. Next base: position 3,406 of record JAUTDX010004810.1, on the reverse strand, counting down.
AGTTGTTTTGGATGCATGAAACGATTGGATTTTAAGACAAGATCATTGAAAGATTTTGGATATGCCATTATAACATATGTTAACATAGCCACAACATGTGTTAGAACCATCTTTTGACATTAAAAGACATAAACATATGTTAGAACATTCTTTTTACTATAAAAAACAACCACATGTGTTTAGATTGGGAATATTCCACACCCATGATGACATGTGGGGCCTATTTTATTAACAATAGATACGTTTTTCACAATAAAATGCCCGAGATTCCCGAACACCGTACATTTTACAAAGTACACATGAAACAAGTAATGATTGTCACGTACACGAACTATGGCCCACATATGACTGACACAAGGGTCCACAAGTCGGGTGAACAACTTGTATGGTAAACGATACGAACGTACCACTTACTATGTCCTTGATAAACATAAGGTACTACTGTCAGGGCGATAGTTATCTCATTCCCTCGCTTTACCAGGCCACACGTACTATCACCAGGTGAGTTTCACGGCCCTATTTTACTGATTTTTACATTTTGGGGGAGAAACATGGTACATTGCTGGTACATTACATTAGGTGTGATATTCTATCATAACTGCCATGTGGAACATGAGATATTCGGTTCATGAGCTCAACAGTCCTCGTATTTACATTTACACTATAACCATTAGCTATAGTAGCCATGGAACACTTAAATAGATCTATTGGGATTGACACCCCCACTCTTGGTTAGTCGCTCTAACCGGTTACATATAAAAGAGGGTTAGTATTCTACTATACATACGTTGTCTTTATTATACAATGTGCGAGGCACAACAGTCAAGAGGTTTGGTTGTGGGACTTATGGTTTGCACAGTTAATCATTCGCTTAGCTAGCCTATGATTGGTCATACACAGATTTCACGAGCACTTTACATAGTACATTAAAACCTGTGAACTCACCGACATTATGTTGACGAATTTTTTATGCATGTTTTTCAGGTAATTGACTATGAGGAGCGGAGACTTGTGAGAAGGATTTGAGCATGCATATTGTGGTACCATCACCAGTTGGAAATCAATAATGTTGGTCATGTCGTGTCTTGGTATTTGATACAATGATTTTCAGACAATATTATGTTTTTTTTAATGATGTATGACAATGGTTTATCAATTGATGGAATCGTTTTAAATTACATCTTATGTGTTGCACGAACCTTGTGCTTGAAAACCTTTCGAATCACATCCCCGTGTTTCCTCCTTGGCGGGGTCTGACACGTTGCCATATGATTTTCAAATGTTTTGGAGAGAAAGGGAGAGAGAGAAAGGCCGGATGGGTTTTGTCTCCGGAGACGACGGGTGGTGGTGGAGCTTTTGTTGCCAGCAGATCTGTTGAAGCTTTTATTGTCTACGGTTTTCAAGCCGTCTATGGTGACGACGGGTGGTGGTGGAGCTCCGGCAGGTTTGACGGCAAGGTAGAAGGGTTTTGATGAATTGTGTGTGTGGAAGATGGGAAGAAGTGTTGTTGCTTTTGTTTCCAAATAAGGCTAATTTTTATATATATAATATATATATATATATTAATGTAATTTTTAAAATATAAATATATAACTTAATAGATTAAATAAAATAATAAAAAAATGAAGGGGGAAGGGGGAAAAGACATGGCGCTTATGTGGACAAGGGGGAGGAAGGGGGAAGGAGGAACCACACCTCATAGCATTAGTAGAATTTGCTCATCTACACCTTTACAACTAAATCTCCACAAATTATGGAAATAACCACAAAATTAGCAAAATAGATAAAAATCCCTTCTGATGCAAATCTTTAAGTGTTCCTCATGTTGTTCACCCTTAGCCGCTTCGACCATATGAAACACAAGAACAAATCAATCAAAAACCCTAAAACAACCAAAATGAGATAATACCTTACAGTTGTGAACACGAGACACCTTCTTGAGTTCTTTGATATCGAAACCGAGCTCATGAATCTGATACCAAATGTGAGTATACAAGTCACAACTAATATGTGGAATCTATTGATTGTGTGATTCAAGAACTAGAACAAGAAACCGATTAACCAAAACATATGATTATATTAGACACTGTTTGATACTTTCGTCAAAAACAAATAGGAAACCGTTCACATGACAATGAATAATACAAAACATTATATAGGTTTAGTCTAATTCTCAACCCATGTCTATCCCAACATCTAAAAGCCCACCGAGAACCCATATGTTCTCGGCCATACACCCAACTCACCGGGCCGGAACTACCTAATAGATACATAGATATCTAAACTAGGTCCTTACAATTTAACTTTGTTAACGTAAACTATATCGAGTACCAATACCAAACCCATGTCGTGACAACTCAAACTAATACCGAACAAAACCATAATCCCACCACATCTAGCAACAAAACCCACCAGTTCGATCTTAACCCAAAACTCAACATTTCATAGTCAAAGCAAGCACATGGATATCAATCAAATTTTACAATATTGAAAGCTTGGCAAAGTCAAAGCAAATCTAGATGAAGCCATGCCACACCCACAAACAACTAGAGTAAATGTTTTAACCAAGCACCTATGGATGAGCAATTGATTAGTTACATACGACCAAGACCGGGAGTTGTAAAGAATTTGAATTAAGAGCAAAGGTTGGAAGTAATTCAAATCTAAAAAATTAGTTAGTTTTGGATTTCCTTTGGCAAATATCCATTTGAATTTGTTATTTTTTTCCTTTTTTCGGACGGCAGTTTAATCTACTCCTAAATCGACATTATATTGTCCACTATCGGACCTGACTTAACCTCATAAGAGGCATCGTATAACACACCTTGATACCGCTAATCGCTAGACCAAAGCCCTTTTGGTCTGTTAGTATAGGGTAATATAATGGATCATTACCATTCCATTTCTTATTTGGTTGTCATGTGGGAATGAATTAAATCATTACTTTATTTGTTTGGTAGGCAGAAAAGACAAAGATATAAAATTGGTGATGGGTAGTGGTTATTGGTGAATGGTGGTTAGTGGCAGTGATGGTGGGTGGTGATATGTGGCGGTGGTGGGTAATGGCGGTGGGTGGCAGAGGCGGTTAGTGACATTGGTGGTAGTGGGTTCCAGCAATGTGGTGGCGGCCAGGGAGGGTGCGGTGGTTGGTGCAACGTCGGTGATGGGTGGCGGCAAGGTGGGTGGTGAGGTGGGTAGCGATGACGGTGATGGGTGGTGACGGTGGTGGATGAGCTGTGAGGGGTTGAGGCGGTGGAAGGGTGACCGGTGATGGGTGGTGGCGGCAGTGATGGGTGGAAGTGGATGGCAGCGCCGATGCTGGGTGGCGGTGTTTGCTAGCGGTGGCGGCGGTGGTGATGGGTGGCGGTGGTGTGTGGTGGTGGCGACGGTAATAGTGACGGGTGGG